>JASAND010020129.1:0-134125 GCA_030248195.1 Trissonchulus latispiculum | reverse complement strand
TATATAGCATAGAAAAAGATTTCGTTTTCGACATTAGGATATGCGAAATTTTTTTTGGAATTTAGTTGTAGGATGAAACATAAAACCTTCGTCGCGATCGGCATCATTAATTTTGAGTACTCTTGAGGGCGGACAAAAATATGTTTAGGCCATGACGAGTTCGCCTGTGGATTGCGTCACGGGATATTAAGAATAATTAGGTTTAAAAAACGTTGTGCAGCATCAACCAGATCAGGGTTTTATCGTTTCAGTTAAAAAAATGCTATACCGTACCCAAGGGGGGGGGGGTCTAAGGGGTCTAGACCCCCCTTTTGGGACAGTTAATTGGTAACTTGTTGCTATTTTTATGGCGAAAACAGCTATTTTTAAAATATTTACTTAATTTATTTAAAGATTTCGAAGTCCCAAGTTTTGGGGCGGAGTTTGGAAAAATTGGCCAAAATACCATACACCCTCCTTTTACACGGGAAAATTTACCAGAAAAATGCCCCCACCCCTCGCAAAAATGGCAAAAATCTGAAAAATTATAGGTAGCAAAAATCAGCAAAAAGGTTGCAAAAATCTGAAAATCTGGGGGGTGGGGTGGGGTCGCCAAAATTTGTTATTATGTTGCCCCCCCCCCCCCCTAACACACCTATGCCCCCCCCAATTTTTTGCCCAGCCACAATGCTCTACTTTCGCAATCTTTCGGCTGTCCCCTCCGAAAACGCACCCCCCCCCAGCAATTTTTTTACCCAAAACCTTGCCCAAAAATGTTTTTTCCTCAATTTTTTACTTTAAATTGCTTTAATGCAGTAGAAACGGTTAAAAACAAGCCTTATTTCTCGTGAATGAAGTTTAAAATTTGAAAATTTTTCATTTTAAGCCATTTTTTGGATTTCCAAGTCGAGTTAATAGGGCGGGTTCGAAAAATTGGCAAAAATTCCATCACCTCCTTTTACCCGGGAAATTTAGAAAAAAATGCCCCCACCCCTCGCAAAAATAGCAAAAAATCTGAAAAATAGGTAGCAAAAATCAGCAAAAAGGTAGCAAAAATCTGAAAATCTGGGGGGTGGGGTCTGGGTTTTTTTTGCGCCACAAACTGCAGAACCCCCTATAAGCTGAGAAATTGTTTTATTTTGTGACCTTTGTGGAAATTTTACAGAGCATTCTTTGAAATTAAAAATATGTACTTAAGGCACTGTGGAAGCACCCAAACGATGTAAAAGCTGGTGAAAGTAGGGTATTTGATCTCATTTTGGGCTTCGATTCACGTATTGAGATAAAAAAATGCACAATTTCCGCGCTTCTTCGAAGGAGCAAAAAAATGCTTTAAAAATGGGCATTTTCCAGATGGGCCGGAAAAAATTCCGGAAAAAAATTTCAGTATACATAATATATATTCTGTAATCGTAATTATGGGCAATGTCTCTTTCTTTATGGTAAAATTTAAAAAAAAACATAAAAGTCCAAAATCACCACCCAAAACCCCCCAACCAAAATGCACCGCTCCAAAAAACATACACGGGCAATTTTTTTCAATTTCAATGGTAAAAAAATAAAGAATATATAGGTAAAATGTTGGAATCTGTCAGCAAATTCCAGGTTTTTCCAGGTGTTTACCCAAATTCCAGGTTTTTCCAGGTATTTCCAGGTTTTTCCAGGTCGCATGAACCCTGATAGTTGTTTGTTGTTGATTGATGTTGATGCTAAAGGGTTGTATTGTATCAGCTATGTTTTGTTTTCCACTATATAATTCAAAAGTGCCCCCTTTGCAAAATTGTTTGGGACATCAAAGCATTTTATACAACACATCAAGTGCAGGAACCGTACGTTGATTAAAAATGAAAATTGTAGATGTATATAATCTGTTCAGCTCTACGAAACTTACCCCTCGCACGTGGCCGCACAATTTTCTTGGAGAACACACGAAAATGGACGGTTTCTGAATCAACCATTTATTAATTTTTTGAAAAGTTTTGAACTACAAAAGGCATTCTTGAGAAATTTTTGCGCCTTCGGCGAATCTACGCATGGCGTGGCGAAACGATAAATTAAGCATTTAAAATGCTTTAAAACGTTAAATAAAGTATAAAATAACACAAAAATTGGTGTTTTGAGCGAAAACAGGCGTGGCGCAATTTTTTTCCAAATTACGCAAAAAATTTTGGGGCACTGCGCCACGGACCGCAAAAAGTTCGGACGAAAAAAAACACAGGTGGGGTGGCCAAAATTTGTTATTATGTTGCCCCCCCCCCCTAACACACCTATGCCCCCCCCAATTTTTTGCCCAGCCACAATGCTCTAGTACTGCAATCTTCGGCTGTCCCCTCCGAAAACGCACCCCCCCAGCAAATTTTTTACCCAAAAATGTTTTTTCCTCAAATTTTTACTGTAAATTGCTTTAATGCAGTGGAAACGGCTAAAAACAAGCCTTATTTCTCAGGAATGAAGTTTAAAATTCTGAAAATTTTTCATTTTAAGCCATTTTTTGGATTTCCAAGTCCCAAGTTTTGGGGCGTGTTTGGAAAAATTGGCAAAAATTCCATCCCCCCCTCCTTTTACCCGGGAAAATTTACCAGAAAAATGCCCCCACCCCTCGCAAAAATAGCAAAAATCTGAAAATAGGTAGCAAAAATCAGCTTAAAGGTAGCAAAAATCTGAAAGTCTGGGGGGTGGGGTGGCCAAAATTTGTTATTATGTTGCCCCCCCCCCTAACACACCTATGCCCCCCCCCAATTTTTTGCCCAGCAATGCTCTAGTACTGCAATCTTCGGCTGTCCCCTCCGAAAACGCACCCCCCCCCAGCAAATTTTTTACCCAAAACATGCCCAAAAATGTTTTTTCCTCAAATTTTTACTTTAAATTGCTTTAATGCAGTGGAAACGGCTAAAAACAAGCCTTATTTCTCAGGAATGAAGGTTAAAATGCTGAAAATTTTTCATTTTAAGCCATTTTTTGGATTTCCAAGTCCCAAGTTTTGGGGCGTGTTTGGAAAAATTGGCAAAAATTCCATCCCCCCTCCTTTTACCCGGGAAAATTTACCAGAAAAATGCCCCCACCCCTCGCAAAAATAGCAAAAATCTGAAAATAGGTAGCAAAAATCAGCTGAAAGGTAGCAAAAATCTGAAAGTCTGGGGGGTGGGGTGGCCAAAATTTGTTATTATGTTGCCCCCCCCCCCCTAACACACCTATGCCCCCCCCCCCAATTTTTTGCCCAGCAATGCTCTAGTACTGCAATCTTCGGCTGTCCCCTCCGAAAACGCACCCCCCCCAGCAAATTTTTTACCCAAAACATGCCCAAAAATGTTTTTTCCTCAAATTTTTACTTTAAATTGCTTTAATGCAGTGGAAACGGCTAAAAACAAGCCTTATTTCTCAGGAATGAAGGTTAAAATGCTGAAAATTTTTCATTTTAAGCCATGTTTTGGATTTCCAAGACCCAAATTATGGGGCGGGTTTGGAAAAATTGGCAAAAATTCCATCCCCCCTCCTTTTACCCGGGAAAATTTACCAGAAAAATGCCCCCACCCCACCCCACCCACCGCCAAAACTTATTCTGAATCGTCCCGCCCGTTACAACAGCTGGAATATATATTTACCATTACATCATATAAGTCTTTAGCTAGCTATCAGTTTTGTGGCATTTATCGTTTGCTTGGCGTTAACGGGATTCCGGAATCCCGTTAACTCCCCAAAACTTTCCAAATTGGAAACACCCCAAATGCGAAATTTCGTGTGTTGGAAACACCCCAATACAGGTTGGGTGATTCCGGAATTTTCCCCGTTCAGTAACGGAATTCCGGGTTCTCCCAGGGAGCTTTCCGGAATTCGTTAGGTGAAGCCGGCCGAGTATTTTGAAAGGCGCATATCACAGGTATTCTACGTACTAATAAGGTAAAACGGTTTTTAGAAATTCTACGTAAAAATAAAATATTTGTGATGCACATGCATCGAACTTCGGTCAAGCAAACACATTCTCGACATGCTGACCGGACCGGACTACGGTAAAACTACTCAAACTTAATTGAGACTATTTTTGACTTGTGACAACTACTTTTGACGATTACTATTACAATACAGTATAACAACAGAACAACAATCGAAAGACTACGTCGTCGATCGTCGAAAGCCGCAAAATATTACGAGAACAATCCCAATTGAAGAAAACCCATAGAAAAAGATAGAAAATATGCTAAATATTTTGCAAAACAAGCAGACAATACACGAATATGAGGCATAATTATACAGAACGAGATTGGTTCAATGCCTAATTAAACTATACAAAATATATCAAAAGAGTACTTGCCTAGCTACATATTTAAGAATAGAAAGAAATAATGAAAACTTTTGACGAAAATATGTGAAATTGACAGTCAGCAAATCAAAACATATGAGTAAAAACAAGTTAAAGAAAAGGAAAGTGAAAAATCTACTGACCCGGCACCAAATATGTACAGTACAAAGGCCAAGCCGAAGTAGCGGGCACTTATATGAAAAAACAATGAAAGAATCAAACAACCCCACTTTAAGAAAAATTTTATCCCGGAGGCTCCCTCCCTACTAATCGCAAAATACAAGACAGACAGATACCCGAAATGTAAGAAGCACAACCACAACCACAACAAAATACAAGGACGGCGGGAAAGTGTCAACAGGTGTGCCAAGGAGGGGACAATGCGGTCATCACCCCAGCACCGCTACAGCGAATCAAAAAATTCAGGAGCCAGCACAAAGTCATTCCAGGACCTGGCTGCCACACAGGATGGAAAGGCCAAAAGTCAACGCTGAAGCCAAGCCGCAGCCGGACTGGCACCAGCCAACAGAAATCCAGACCAAACCGGCCGGAACAACCCAAGGAACCCAAGAGCCGAGCAACGACAGGCCAGCGATGGGAAACAGTTCATACGAGAGCGCACGCACCATAGCAGGAGGGCCTACGACCATTGTAGGGCCCCTGCTAGCCACAGGACCGGCAAGTTGGAAAAACAGGAGGCCTTGTAACCCCTCCTGCATGGTCCAAACAAAGTTTCCGCTTCCGCCCGTTCAACCAGCCAGCAAAGACACCTTGACCCTGAGGAGCACACCTGGGCACCAGACAGGGGGGACGGCATCGGACAGTAGCAGTGATTAGACACAGAGCAAAATCTAGAACACAAAAACAAAAATTAAGGCCAAACAAATAAAGCACAAAATGGTATCTGATTAATAAAATGGCAAAAAGAATTTTTCAAAACAAAAATAAGTACGACATAATATAGACGACACAATTACAGCCCCACCTAAGATTTGGAAAGCTCCAGACCAGAGTGTCGATACGCCCAGCATATGGAGGCACCGGCACAAAGGCCTGTGCGAATTCAAAGAAAAACTCAAGGCTACTTGCAACGGAATCCAAAAATGAAAAAGAATGGTACCGAGCGTGCGGCCCTCCCACCCGGCATACGGAGGTCGCAACGACCCGCAAGGTACCACTCCAAAAGAGAGTGGGGAAAAGTACGGAGCCCAAAAATTAGAAAAATCCAATAAAAAGTGTAAAAGTAAAAAGAAGACCACGACTTGCAAATTTAAGAAATTTCGGAATCAAGAGAAAATAGAAATCAACGGAAACTGAAGGGGAAGGCAAGGGAAAGGAAAGAGACAATTTGGTTGCAACGAGATCAAGAAAAGTCAACTTACTTATATATATACATATCGAAGAATCTAGTAACGTAATGTTATCAGAAAGACTTTATTCTAATAGGCAACTGTAAGAAGAGTTAAATCAAAAATTCGACAAAAGATTAGAAAAATTTAGAACATCAAAAGAGTTCAAAAAACAAAACTAATCAACATAATTATTACAGGAGGCCGAAGAAGCCTGAGCAGAATTACAATCTAGCTTTTAAGAGTCTCGAAAAACAACGAAAAGATCGAGCAAGACGTGGTAAAAAATTAAAAGTTAAAAGATTAAAAGAAAGATAGGAAATGGCCCCATTACCCCCCACCCAGCTAAAACTTTAAAGACATAATACGGCGAAAAGTGAACTATATGTAACTAAACGGGGCACAAACACAATGGCACGCGATGAAATTACTAGAGAGCGCGTTGGACCGCCTCCCGAAAGGCCCGCTGGTGGTCATCCCAAGCCTGTACTACTTGACGAGGCAAACCTGGGAACAATTCCGCCCTAATTAACATCAAAAGTCGACCTAACCAATTTTGACTACGAGAAGTCACTGAAAACACATGAGTTCGGGCATGAGTTCTGCAGGTCGCGGCGCGTAGCCCCAACACCCCAATAGGTGTCCTGGGTAGCCTCGGCCAGGATGCGGGTGCCAGAGTCAAGTAAAAATTTTCGAAACAATGTACAAGATTTAGCTTTAGCTTTAGATTTAGATTCGAGCATAGCAAAAGCTTTCACATGCATACCTTCATCTTGCCACAGACTACGAAAAACCAAATTATAGTGGTAACCATTGCAAAATATATTCTGCCGCGTATTTACAATAAAAAGGATTCAAAAGTTTCGCGCAATATTCAGCCGGAGCATGAAGACATGCCCAATAGAAAAGCTTGCGAAATTGGTAGGCTTGCTCAGATGTACGAAAATAATAGCCCCAAAGATGAAACCACCCGTCAGCGCCCGGGACTTCCTCAGGCTCAACGTGAAACATCTTAGAAAGCGGGTCATTTTCACCTTGAAAAAGCGTAACTGGTTCGTAAAAATTCAAATTTTCAGGAAGCAACAAAACATGCACTTTGGCCTCATCAACAATTCGATCAACTTCAGCGGCCAAATTGACCGAGCGCTGTTTCCAAAGCTGAATTAGCGCAGACGCCTGCTGAAAACGAAACATAGGCAGATAGATGTTAATAAATGGAAAAATCTTGGCCACCACATCCGCTAGCGCCGTGACCTTAAAAGGCCCAAATCCGACCAACATGCAAGATTCAAAAACAATTTGACCTTCATATCGGAATTCAGGAAAATGAACACACAATTTCCAATAATCAAAAGTTTCAGTATGGACACGATGTCCAGGAAGCTCAAGTTGCAAAACTTCTTCCCACCAAATTTTAGGTTGAACCGCGGGATATAGCCCACGAATAAATTCAAACCACCGGTTCATAACTGATTCTGTGAGAGCAAAAGGTGGTTCAGGTAAAGTTCGAAAATAAGTATCCCAAAATTTATATGAATGCGTAAAAAATGGATGCAAAGCAAAAGGGCTAAATTGAGCCGAAAGATCAGGTAGATAGGCCACTTGCCATTCAAATTCAGAGTGAACTCGAAACGGAACTGCCCGTGGATTTGTCATGATGGACCGCCAAATAGCCTCATGAAAATTTAAATCGGTATCCTGAGGACCCGTAAACGGCGGGGTGAGCATGTGGTCATCCCCTTTGAGATGAAGTCGCGTCGGCACTGGTTTCATACACATTACATCAGAACCTAGACAAAAACCCGCGCGACGACGTTCGTGCGGAGGAGGCTCCGCGTCGAAGCGAGGATAGGGTTTTTCAGTCAAATACGCTGCTTTGTAATTATGAACCAGCAACCGATCTGTAGTGAACTGGTCCCACGGAACAGGTTCACCCGGCGACTCTGCAGTCAAACTACCAAAACTTAGAAAATGACCCTCAGGATACGAAATTTGAACATTATTGGGCACAGGAACCGGATCATTCAAAGTCAACTGTTGTAACGGAATTTCTAAATGCAAAGGCGGCAAAGGTGCCGGAGGATGCTCAGGAACAGACCTATGCGGCATAGTTTGTACTTCAGTGGAGACAAGTTGAAGAGGCTCCCGAGCCACCGCAGCAGCTGATGGCCCAGGCTGTCCAGATGTGGACGGCGCCTCGTCCGAGCCGACTCGCACAGTAGCACGAGAAGCCGAGACTGAAGAAGAACGAGAAGGCCGTGAAAAACTGGTGAAGTTGCAAACAGGGGGTCCGGAGACAGACCCAAATCCTTGGAAGGAGTAGCAGCCACCGGAGGCCGAAGCTCCCCCAACGGAAAAATCTCTGGAAGGAAAATCTGAAAAAATCGATGAATAGGCAAATCACCGTTAGAAAACAAAACATAAGCAACTTCAATAGCGTCCCAAGGCTTTGGATGCCCGATCCAACTAGCAATAGACTCTTCATCAAAACCAAAGTATGTGAGCACCGCAAGTTGTGAATTTTGAGAAACCTGTGGCATACGGTGCCAAAACGCATCAGAAAAGCACGTGCGTGCCGCCACCGGAAGGGATCCCAACCCGGGCGTTCGGAAATTTAGAGCTGAATGTGAAAACACCGGATCTTGCGCCTCTAATGACTGCCGAGACGGTTGATTTTGAACGAACCAAAGAGGAACTGGAGCACGCGGAGGGGGGAAGAGGGAGATGAACGCGACGCACCAGTAGGAACTCGCATGCGCAAAGGAGCCGTCATTCGTGGCTGAAAAGACTGGCGCGGCTGATCTCGCAAAAATTGAAAAGCGCCCCTAAATGTAGGAGGCCCGGAACCCACCAAAGTAGGAGGGGCTGCAAACTGGGGGAGGGGAGGAATTTGCAAAGAAGCTATAGTACCTTGAACAATTTTATTCAAAACATGCGTGGCAGGCACCAATATAGATGTCTGCACTACCGCGGACGCAACCTGCTGTTGGCCCTGCGAATTTTGATACGAAAAAGTCATATGAGATAATTCCGGTTGACTCGTCGGCTGAATTTCAACACTAGAATACGTATTAGAATGACAAACCGGAGCCAAACTTGCAACAGCTTCAGAAGACGGCTCGTCTGGAAATAAAAAGGCGGGCGCTTCATCAGCAGAAATAGTTGGTTGTACAAAATGCTAAGACGAGGGAACATCTGAAGCAGCCCCTCCCTGAGGCTCCTCAGCCGAAGCCGTGGGCCCCACCACAGGAGACGGAGAGATCAAATAAATTTGAGGTAAAGATGGCAAAGTAGGCGTGTCATCCGGATTCGAATCGAAGAACTCAGACCCAGGAGCCGGAGTAGACGTCCTGCAAGCACCACCCTCGACCGTCGCCGTAACAGTCGGTTCCTCTGAGGGCGGAGGCTGATCCTGTTCTAAACCGGACTGACCTCCGACCTCAGGTTCGCCTGACTGCGACGCCTGAGCCAACCCTAACTCCTCGGTCCAGGGGCCTACAAGAAGCCGAGACTCTGACAAGGTCTGTTGACTCGGCGGAATTTGAATGTGATACGCCGGCTGGTTCACACTTTCTTTTAAAGGGGACCTCTGAGGTGACCCCTGTGGCGTAGGGACAAAACCCCCTCCTTGACTTAGGGTCAGAGGGGGTGAACCCTCAGAAGGGAGAGACTGTTTTAAACCCGCTTCAAACGGATCATTTTCATCAGCAGGAGTGTTCGACGAAAGATCCATATCTTGGGAAGGCAACCCTTCCGGTACTTCATGTTGGGCAGCCGCCCGCTCATCCAACTTGCGCTGCTTACGATCTTTCTGTGCTTGCGACCTTTTCGGAGCTTTTTGAGAATTTTCCTCCCCTAACCCCATCAAGAAGGCTCCCGCACGCTTTGGAGGATTTGGACGCTGCGACGCCCCGACAAAAAGTTCATCTTTCAATATATGCACTGGAGGAAGCAAATGTCGAGGAGGCTTCTTAGACAAAATTTTGATATCCACCACCTTTTGCTCAGCCCTCTTCTTCTTCTCTCCTGGTGCCAGTTTCTTAAACGGCGAACGTGGGATATGCCCAATTTTCAAGCCGATCTGAGCCCTCAATGGGCAATCTTCAACCACAACAGGCAAAACAGCAGTTTCATATTTTCGAAAAGTAGGAGACTGACCGACCTGTGCAACAGTTTTGAATTGATTCAACAATGAAAAATCGTCCTCCGAAAAAGTTGGACACAAGTGCAAAAGTTGCTGAACGGCTAAAATCAAATCCAAAACATCTCGAATCCCATATAAAATTCCATGTGGAGTCAAAAAGGACATAAGCCAATGCGTGGATTTTGATTTACATTGCGACTCCGGATATTTCAAAATATTCCACTGAATCCACCCCAGGGAAATTTCGTCGCGTGCTTTATTTGGCGGCATGACCCGATTACCCTGGTCATCAAACCATAAGTGTGAAGGCCGGAGTGGATGTTCAGGGTCAGGTTCAGGGAAACCCACCTCATTTACACGGTTCCACAAAAATCGGTAAAAATGAGGTGGGTTCAGGGAAACCCACCTCATTTACACGGTTCCACAAAAATCGGTAAAAATGATTGAAGTCAACTAATGAATTTCGTGCGTCTATACGCAAATTTCCCAAAATTCGACGACAGTCACACACGGCGCCAATAGCCAAAACCGGAAAATCTGTATTATAGAAAATCGGTTGAAGCGCATATCTCAACAAACTCCAAGACGGAACCTGCAGATAAATCACGCGTAGCATAACCACTACAATTTTGATGTTAGAGTCGTCAACCGAATTTGTGTTCATGTTGAGAGGATCTAATTCATCACGAAACTTTTTAATATCCCGGGGGACTGCAAACTGTAGCATGACAGCCGATTTCGACTGTTGCACCCCCAACCACTCTTTTATCTGGAGACCCTCAACATCCACGGCTAGAAAACCGGTCTGCTTTGCCAGATGGTAGAGCTCTTTCACCTCAGCAAAAAGCTGAGCAATTTCCGTTACCACAACAGTAGGCTGGCGCAGTTGTTCATCCGTTACAGTAAAATTAACAATGGAATCCAAATAATCTGTATGCCACCTCTGGTCAGCCGCAGAGACAAAATCAGTAGTTGGGGGGAAATGTTGGAAATGTGAATCCATTTGTTCATAAGCCATAGGAGAGAGAGAGCAATGGTATTTTTAGCTGGATCAAATTTAGCCGAAGACTGAGATGACGTCGACGGTTTTGACGTCACAGGAGGTACTGGACTACGTTCTGAAGTTTCTGAAGGCTGATATTCAGATTCTTGATCAGCTGACGCAGAAGCTGAAGTTTCCAAATTTTGTGACCGCTGACGCTTCGAACGCCGAGGTCCGGTATCTAAACTAGTGGAGGGCTCTCGAGACGAAGCCTTCCAATATGTAGACGCCCCTTTTTCCTGCAGAATTTTGCTTAAAGAAGGAGCCGAAGCTTCTGAGCCCGATTTAGAGCCTTTTTCTGGCGCTTTACGTTTGCGAGGCATTTTCAGACTAAATTTTACAGAATTCGGCTGACCAAAGGCAACTACAGACTACTCACACTAAACAAAACACCAGAAAAACTACCACCTGATGAGCTCAGGAAGAAACAGGAAAAGCCACCCACACTGACAACAAGAGAAGAATCGGATACAAGAACCACGGATAGCCAACCCACAAAGAAAATCTTAAACACGAAAAGAAAATTAGTGCATACATGGAAAGTGGGAAAACATACGTATTTATCATCTGTGTAAGTGTAAAAAGAGGAAAATAGGGCCAGACTTCCAAAATTTTGGGACAAGAATTTATTCATAAAAAGAAAAACCCCGAAAATCTGTGTACATACGTATACGTACTTAAGAGTTTAGGCAAAATTTAATTTAAAATCAGTAGACATAAGAGATTCGAAGAAAAGATATTAAAAGATTTTCAGTCTAAAAGGAATTTACAAACCAAATAAGGCAAATAATCAAAACAGAAATTTTAAATGATAGCAAGAAAAGTAATTTCTAAGACTTTTTACCTAATAAATTGACCACAATGTAGATCAGAGAATCACTTTGATATACACAGACAAACATAAAGTTCACAATTCGCCTAAAAATAGTAGAAATAAAACAAAAGTTAAATGCTAAAACAAGAAAAATTAGAAAAGATCCAAACCTGAAACGCGAAAATTTATACAAATACATAGGTGAGGCACACAAAAATAATCATGCAACAATAGACAAAAATGTACAAAATAGGATTACTGGAGGAAAGGCTTGAGACGATTTACAGGAATAGTTTCGACTGGCGGATCAACTTTGGTAGTGGACTGAATTTGGACGTTCGGGGGGGGCCAAAATTTTTGCGACCCGAAAAGGGCCTTCGAACACTGGCAGGTATTTGCGGCTTGCAGCCTTCGGAATATTCGCCTAAGAAACGTCCTTCCATACTAACATACCTTCAGTATAGTCAACCGGTTTAACCTTAGCATCATAATAACTTTTACGCTTTTTTAGAGTAGCTTCCATATGTTCTTTCAACAACTGCCGTGAATATCGCAATCGAGTAATTAAGTCACGCACGTATGAAGAGTTGAAAGGTTCCGTGCCCGGTTCTGGCAACTTCAAAAAATTCTCGGAAAAAAGACGAGGGTCCCGGCCATGAAGGAGATAGTATGGAGACTCTCCAGTGGAAGCATGTGGGGCTGCTCGGTAAACAAACAGCACCCAAGGGAGGAGGACATCCCACTCTCGAGCAAAAGCAAGCATACATTTTCGCAGCATGTCCTTCAAGGTCCCATTCAAACGTTCACACGCCCCATTTGATTGTGGGTGATAGGCGGTCGTACGTACTTTTCGTGTACCCATCAATTTACAAAGATCTTCTATTAAAGCCGAGCAAAAAGGCGTACCTCTGTCACGTGGGGCCCCGTGGACAGCAATTACCTGTTCAGCTAACAACTTTGCAATAGTCACAGTTTGTTCATTTACCATTGCGAAAGCCCACCCCCATCTAGTGAAAAAATCAACAATAACCAAAACTCGACAATTACCTACTGATGTGGGGGGCGCATGCATGACATCCATGCTAATGCGCTCAAACGGTGCTTCCACTGGAGTAAAAAATTTTAAGTAAGCCTGAGGCTTACGCGGTCCAGGGTTGCAAGCCGCACATACCTGGCAGCATTCCACGAAACGAGAAACATCCCGGGACAAAGTCTCCCAAAAATATCTGGCAGCCACAATTCCCAACGTTTTCATTTTTCCTACATGACAACCCCCCCCAAAAATCATTATGACATTCTTTAAGTACGTATTGGCGGCATTCTTGAGGAACAACAATCAATTTAATGACGTCAGGGAGAGGGTGTCCTCTTTTATCCGTTTGTATCCGGTATAGCATGCCATTCTCGAACACAAATTTAGAAGCTGATCCCCGTACATACGAAGCCAATTGCAAATCTTTTGGCAATTTATCATTTTGGAGAAATTCAATAATAGCTGAAGTAAACGGATCAGTACGTAGGGCCTCAGCCCAAATTTCCTGAGCTGCGACGAGCTGAGGAGGGAGATCCGGACCATCATCAGGACACTCAGCATCAAACACGTCGTCCAATACAGTAAATAAAAATTCAGGAATTTTTGGATATTCAGCAAAAACCCCAGCAATGGCAGGCGGATTCCGTGACAAGGCATCGGCTGCCCCATTTACTGAACCAGGTTTTTAAATGACACGAAAACGAAATTGCTCAATAAAGGCACGCCAACGGGCAACTCTGCCTTCAGCCGACTTCGGCTTAGCGTGATCCCCCAAAATATATTCGAGGGCTTGATGGTCCGTGATCACATCAAATTTGTGTAAAATCAAATAGTGTTGAAAATAGGAGCTTCCAAAGAAAATTGCAAGGGCCTCCAATTCAGTGACCGTGTAGTTCTTTTCGGAAGCATGGAGAGCCCTGGCTGCGTACGCAACAGGGTGAAACTTTTCCAAATTGTCCTGCTGTTGGAGAATGGCAGCTATACCCTGGTAACTAGCATCAGTGACTAAAGTGAACGGCTTCGTGAAATCAGGGTAAATCTAAACCGGAGCGGTGACCAATTTTTCTTGCAAAGTTTCCCAAGCAAGCAGAATCCCACACAAATTCAGCATCCTTTTTCAAAAGACGAGTCAAAGGGTTCGCAATTTTCGAAAAATGCGTGACAAATCGTCGGTAGTAACCCGCCAGACCCAAAAAACTTTGTACATCCTTAACTGATTGAGGTACTGGGAATTGTCGAACCACCCGAATATTATCAGGATCGGTTGCTATGCCAAATTCAGACAACATATGGCCCAAAAATGTTATTTGTTTTCGTGGAAATTCACATTTTGACAATTTGAGAAGAACGTGCTCCCTCTGACAACGCTGAAAAATGTCTAGCAACCGCTGCAAATGATGGGACTCAGTCGGGCAAGTAACCAATATATCGTCAATATAAACAATGAATCCTTCCATGATACGATCAATTATCCGCTGGAAAGTACTGGGGGCATCACATAGCCCAAACGGCATAACTTTAAATTCGTACAAACCGGAATGAGTAATAAAAGCCGTTTTTCCCGATCTTGCGGATAAACTGGAATTTGATGGCAACCTGAGGCCAAATCAAGCTTTGATAAAATACAATGGCCCAAAATCAATTCGAAAAGACCGTCAATTCGAGGTAATGGATAACAATCCTTTTTAGTGACGGCATTCAATTTTCGGTAATCAACACAGAGTCGCCAGTCCCCATCTTTCTTAGCCACTAAAATAATCGGGGAAGCCCACGGCGACAGACAATTAAACTTTACAAAACTTCACTAAACTTTGCCACACTTCAAAATCCCAAGATCGGAAACCCTTGTCGAAAACCCCCAACCGTCCTGCAACACAACCTAATCCTCACTGATCATTCAAGCGTGAACCAAATCAACGACTTAGCTAACGTACCGGCGAATTTAGACAGAAGTCACAAAGATACTGAGCGTTTGTCAAATCGAATAATTTCCAAATAAATCCATAATTTAGATGTGTGTGCTAACTTCACACAATTTCTATCTTTAGTGCACGCTATCTTCACTGTAGATAGGAAAGCAAGGTGATCTAAGTTACCGAAATTTTGTCAGATAATGTGCCGCCAGCCAGAGTTACTTCATATAGGATTTCTTTAAAATTGAGCAATCGTTCCAAATTATACATCTCTAATCCCGATAATGCAAGCTCCCCCTTGTGGTGGTAGGACCACTACCGGGGTGGACTTTGAACTGATACTGTGAACCAAAAACTTAATCAATCGGCTTGAAATTTGGCACATTTGTCCTTTATCATGTTTTGCATCAAATGCGCATACCTGCAACGTTGTGGGGGTTGGGTTGTTGTCTACACAAGAGGAAATGTATTAAAAGCTTTGAATTTAAATATCTCCTTCATTCCTTTATGAATTTGTTTGAAATTTTCCATGCAAGCTTTATTAATTCATACGCTCAGGCCTTTTTTTTAGTTTTTCGTAAAAGTGCATTTTCGATTTTTTGCTTAAATATTGTAAATTTTATATCTTGCTTACTACTCGCGTTGTTCCAAAAACAAAGAAAACGGCCTGAGCGTATGCCGATATGAAACATATCTGGAAAATTTGGTCAAGTTTGGTTGAAGCAGTGACGAGAAAATCAAAAACAAAGAATTCGCAGCTTTTCATTGTTTGCCTTGGTTTTAGGAATTCGCTATGCTTTCAATCAGCTGCATAGTGTTTTTTGTTAAATAATACACATAAGTAACACAATGACAACCTCTAAAACCGAATAGATTTGATTTTTGTATAAAATGATCTTGCATTATATTGCTTGTGCAAACGATCAACGTAAATCAGCCATATGTAAAATCATCTGTAACTTTTGATAGAAACCATGTACAGAAGAGATATGCACATCATTTTGAAGCGCTTTTTGTGCTCTTTCATATGGCGGATTCAAATGCAATATATAAGGCTTAAATAAAATTTTAAAGTTAAAATAAAATTATTTGCGCATGCGCGAAGCCAGGATGGTAACTAGCCAATTTTGCACTCGCTGTTGTAAAAGGTTTGGGTTGATGCCAAATAAAAGAACTTTAGGTAAATTAAAGATTTGCAAGGTTCGAGAGCGTGTGCATGTCAATTCGACCCTAACTCGCTTACTCTAACCAACTGCAAAACGCGCCGGCAATCTATTTTTCAGTACCGTGAGTTTACTTTCTTTTAAACAAAATTATAGGATTGACGAAAACGGAACGAAAACAGTAATCGGTTCACAAAACATAGAAATTCGGTTCACAAAAATATAGAAGACATAGGAGAGTCACAAAATTACAGGCAAATGCAAAAAATAAACAACTAACCCAAAATGGATAAGGGACAAGTCCCGCGAGCGTGGAGGGAACACCTCCAAAAAATTTTCCCCGAGACTAACCCCAAGAATAGGAAACAGCAATTACACCCGACCGCCTAATAAAAGGAACTTCCTGAGACTGACTAAAATGAGCGCTCGATTTAGGATTGTGAAAAATTAGCTAAGGAACCGAGGTTCCCACACGAGAGTACAATTTTCATTTACCGTTTGTAAAGATAGCACTACATTTTAAATGAATTTAGATGAAAATCAAAGGAAATATCGGAAAATACTTCACAGATTACCCCCTCTTTTGAAACGCGCGCCCTCGCCGCGGCCTCCAGGCAAAATTAGTAATAAAATGAGGGTTAGCCTAAGTAACTTGGGTACTAGTAAAGATAAAACATCGTTTTAGAAAGGCAAAACTTTAAAACTGTATCTTGCTCGAGCCCCTGGTTTTGCCAAATTTTAGGGGTCTGTTTTCGAGACACGGGTAAAACTACTTCGGCACGTGCCAGGACAACACACAAACATTGATAGAGCACATTGACTCAACACAAAGAAAACAAGTAATCCTTCAGCCGCGACGGGAGCGCAGGTTCCAAAAGGGAGAGCAACCAGAAAAATTTGCAACAGAAATATGGGAAACTCATTTTCAGAAACATCACAAATGTAAGAACCCAAACTATACATTTCTATGAAACTATAAAAGACTATGGAGTAAAACTATACATCACTATACAAGAAGAGAAATAGAAATTCAAACCAGCTGTTGACTAAAGATATAGTGTAGAAAGATGCTCCGGGAGAGGCTACACCAATGGAAAATTTATAGAAATTTATGAGAAGTTTCGGGAAAATAGCGAAACGCCATAATCATACACAGTCCAGGGAAGCCTCCCCCGAAGTAAACATATTATGCGCGAATCTGAATAAATGCCAAAATAAAGCTGCACGACATAAAGCATGTGCATATTAAATTTTAGCTGCACCGAAATGGCAAAAATGGAAGGCAAAAATGGCAGTACAAAATTATGATGAATAAACCCGCGGTACATTAGTAAAATCAAAAACAAAACAGTTAGAAAAAATAATATACAGCACATTATAGGACGGACAAGCCGAACTGGAGGGCACCCTTTGTATGTAGAAAATGTAGAATAACTAGAAATTTTAAGAGTTCAATAGAAATTTGAAAGGTAATAATCGAACAAAATTCCCCATAAAATATAACCCGAATCAGTTTCCCCAACCTATTAAAGCTGTCAAAGAAAGATAAAGCATATTTATGGATTGAAAAGCACAACACAAGTAAGAAAAGAGGGGAAAAGGGGGAGGGGGAGCGGACGAGAGTAGGGTACAACCGGAATACACAAAAAAATCACAATATTGACTGATGTAATAAAGTTCACAGTTCACAGGCCAGGGAGGCTGCCGAGAACCATACTATAAGACATATTCTTTGCAAGAAGGACAAGCAGGGTAAATGCTCAGTACATTGTACTAATGAAGAATCCTGCCGACAAGCTAACTCCACTGAATCTCACCAAGCAAATGTACCCTGGTCAAGTAGACGGCTTCATGCAAGCCTTCAATCATGCCACAAGCAAGCCTCATGGATACCTGCTGATTGATCTGGATCAAGCAACGCCAGAAGAATTTCGACTGCGAACAAACATATTTCCAGATGAACTTAATGGGGTGTATACACTAAAGAAGACATAAATACATGCGATGTAAACGATATTAACCGTAAGAAAGACATAAAAGCTATTCCCGATTAATGTATCATCAGCGATATGGCTCAACGATTTGAAAAGAACGCAGACAATTTGAGTGTTCTATGCAAGTATAACCCAAAACAACGTAAAGCTATACTCAAAACAGCAGACAATCAGCTCATCGGAGTCATTTGTGACTGTGTGGAAAACGTACTAGCGGGTAACGTACCGCTTAGCGACGAAGAAAAGCATCGTCTGAGAAAACATATCAACGTTCTCAGAAGAATTCGCGCAAAGAAGACTTTGGCCAGCAAACGAAAGGAGATTGTTCAACACGGAGGATTCTTGCCTGCAGTTTTGGCCCCTCCCATTGGCGTTGTTGGTGGATTACTCAGCGATCTGATACTCAGAAGATGATGGAATATTCAGTACTGGTTAGACCAGATTACTTTGAGCAGCATGGTGAAGTTGCAGCCCAGCAAATCAAGGAAGCGCTGGAGCAGAAAGTACCCTCAGATGTGAAACTTGCCCTATACCGCCAGCAAAACTACCGGAACCGGCTGATTAAAGAAAAGCCAAAAACGACAATGACTGTTAAAAGGGAGTCATCTCCCCAGACTGACAGCATTATTGTGGATAACCTTCCACCAGCAGTTCAAACGAAAGGTAGAATGCTTATCCAACATTTGCAAGGCATTAAGGGTTTTAGAGTAAACGATAGGGGAGAAATTGAGTATAAAGGACAAATTACCCCTGACTCACGGATATTTGATCTTATTAATGACTTTGTTAGGAAACGGAAGACAAAAACGTCTCAATCTGGCGACGATTTATTTGTAGAAGCTCCACGAGATAGCAATGTACCCCGCAAATTTATAGGTAACTCAGCCCGATGGGCTGATATTCGAAAGCATAAAAAGCAAATTGGACGCGGATCTAATATATCCACTGCTCTAAAACGTTTAAAATGGAAGCGATCTTAGATGAACTATATTATAACCCTAGCAAAAACACTGCTTTCACAGGTCATCAGGCACTGCTGAGTAAAGCTGCCGGTGCTACTGCCCAAAATGTGCGAGACTATCTCAAGAAGCAGTATACCTATACTATGCACAAACCCATCAAGCGAAACTATAGAAGAAGGCGCTATGAAGTTGCTGGAATAGATAAGCTTTGGCAGGTCGATTTGGCCGACATGGTCAGAGTAGCAGATGACAACAATGGGTACAAGTATCTACTTACTTGTGTTGACGTGTTCTCCAAGTACGCCTGGGTTGCTCCAGTCAAATCAAAAGCAGGTACAGAAGTAGCCAATGCCTTTAAATCCATTTTGGACAGCGGGCGACTACCTAAAGCTCTATAATCAGACAAGGGAAAGGAATTTCTCAATAGCACCTTTCAGAAACTGCTGAAGGAAAACGACATTCACTTTTGCACATGCAACAATCCCGATATTAAGTGTAGTCTTTTTGAGAGGTTTAACAGAACCATAAAGACAAAACTATTCAAGTACTTTAAAAAAACAGAAGCTATAGATACATAGATGTACTTTACCGAAAATAGAAGCTATAGATTCATAGATGTGCTACCTCAACTGGTAGCTGGATATAACGATTCCAAACACCGAAGCATTAAAATGAGTCTAAATATGGCCTCGGATCCACAAAACCAGTATAAGGTCTTCAAGAACCTATATGGTGAAATAGTACCATTTAAGGCCCCGACATTTAGTGAAGGAGATATTGTGAGAATTAGCCGATCAAAAGGCATTTTTGAAAAGGGATATCTCCCAAATTGGTCAGAAGAACTGTTTAAAATTACCAAACCATCTCCAGGCCAACCTCCAATGTACAAACTAAGTGACATGCAAGGGGAACCAATTGAGGGCGGTTTCTGTGAGGAGGAGCTTCAGGCAATAACTGAACCAGAGACGTATTGGATAGAAAAGATCATAAAAACTAGAGCAAGAGGCAAACATAAGCAATATCTGGTCAAGTGGTTAGGATACCCTGGCAAATTCAACAGCTGAATTAACGAAAATGACGGATTTTTACCTTCATCTACCTAGCAATACAAAGAACTTTAACACTTTAAGCAGTTTTAGTGTAAAGCTTCCACACCGTATAGATCTCGACGGCCAATGGGAAGTTGCTCTTGTTGAATTTATTTATCTCGTGACATGGGCTAATCTAGGCAGAAAAGTTGACGCTATAGCGAGTATTCATTTCTCTGATGACAGCTCAAAGGCTAAAGCTCTTCCTGCAAGACATTACGCAACAGTGGAAGATTTATGCGAAGGTATAAACAAGAGCATTCAGTATATGAAAAATGAGACCGGTGAAGTGGCTGAGTGCAAGTTCTACTTTGACAAGGACCTATATCGTGTAGTGTTTAAAGTGTTTGAAAACCCAGACAATCTTGAGCACCCAAACTTTTTCAGTTTCAAGTTTAGCGAAAAGTTGGCGTATATGCTGGGTTTCAATGAAAGACTGCTAGATTCTCAGCCGCCTACTGAGGAAAGAGAAGATATTGACGACTGGGATTCTCTCACGTCAAGCGTCGTTACAAAACACAAAATTATTGCAACTGGGGAACCCGATATGAGGGCTGGATTCTATTCCATGTACGTCTACTGTGACATTGTAGCACCTCAAATCGTCGGAAATATAACTGCACCAATTCTGAGAGTCGTTCACGTTGAAGGTGAACACGGAGACATTATAGATAAGATATACAACAACCCACACTACGTTCCAGTACTCAAAAAGGAGTTTGACACAATCGAAATCAATATAAACGACGATAATGCTAGACACATTGCATTCAATTACGGAAGAGTGTTTGCAAAACTGCACTTTAGAAGACAGCAATTATGAGAACTCCATATTATCCCGAAAGCGTGAAAACCTGGGAGCATAGTTTGCTTCAAACAGGTGGGGCATTTTACAAAGGTGTGCCATATCAGCGTGGTGGTGGATTCGGGAAAGTACTTGGTGGCATCTTCAGAGCTATATGGCCGACACTACGAAAAATTGGTGCTGAAGTAGGCAAAGAAGCACTACGGACAGGCTCAGAGGTCGCGAGAGACTACTTGAATAGAGGCGAAGACATTGGGACGTCGTTTAAACGACACTCAAAACAAGCCGTCGGAAGAGTCTTGGAAACCACGGGTAAGGACTTACAGGAAGGAAAAGGCCTCGGATCAAGAAAGCGCGCCAATAACATAAAAACAATAGGAAGAAGCAAAGCTAACCGTCGAAAAAGAGACATTTTATACGATGACTAAGCGACTTGACGCAAATTCTGTTCCCGATTTCAAGAGTGAGCTGGACTTATTCTCACTCCCACCCACTCAGGTGGCTGTTGAGAAAGGATACTGGTCAGAATAATACCCTCAAAACCCTGTAACCAATTCTGGTTCATACAGGATATTCGTCCCAAGGGACGCGTACATGTTAGATCTTAACAAAAACTACTTTTACATTAAACTCAGAGTGGTATCGGATGCTGGCGCAGCTGTGACTCAGACGGCAGCAGCTGATGGAACTGTAGACGCGGATGACTTTCCCGTTACTCCAATCAATTTGATTGGGAAAACCCTATTTGAGCGCCTTATAGTTAAACTCAGCGACAAGGAAATTTACAACTCTGGCCCACTTTATGCATACCAAGCATACTTGGAGACATTGCTAAACTACGGATGGGACGCCAAAAACTTTCATCAACAACTAAGCTTATTTTACGAGGATGACAATTTCGAATTAGCCTCGAAAGCGGCCGGAAAAAGAGCCAAGCCATTTCTAGATAACAACGCGGTTGAACTACTGGCTCCACTGCATTGTGACTTGTTCAAGCAGGAAAGATACTTGCTGAGCGATTGTGAGCTAGCACTGGAATTACACAGAAACAGTTATAATTTCTGTCTCATCAGTAACGGTACAAAGTACAAGATATTAGTAGACGATATTAGATGGTACGTCTGGAAAGTAAAGCCACAAGAGTCCCTTTCCCTAGCAATCGAACAAATCTTGCAGACGCCAAATACGGCAAAGTATCCTATTCGGAGGATTAAAATGGCTACAAGACATATAGCTGCAGGATCTCAGCATATAATAGAAAACTCAATTTATAGTGGCCAATTACCACGAAGAGTGGTCATAAGCCTTGTAGATGCTGAAGCATTCAACGGATCTTTCACAAAGAACCCTTTCAAGTTTGAACACTGCAATGTCACAGAAATTGCCCTTAAATGTGGAGACGAATATGTGCCCAAGCATCCCTTGAAGATGGACTGGAAAACTTATCAGTACAGTTTTCCATACATGTACCTCTACGAAAACTGCGACATGCCAACTTGGACAGAGGCATGGATATATCCTACAACAACTTCATTAAAGGATTCACCATGTTCACCTTTAGTCTAACTGCCGATAACGTGGATACTGGAGCTATGGAATTGATTAGAGAAGGCGACTTGAGCCTCTGCATGAATCTGAAGGAGCCTTTACCTGCTGCGGATTTCCCTCAAGGCATCGTCATAATCATATATGGAGAATGTGATAACTTGATTGCCATTGATGCCAACAGAACACCATTCTTTGACTACGCAATATGAATACTAAAGAGATTACAGAGACAATGAAACGATGTAAAGACTTCATTGGGGTATTTGCCAGTGATTGTCTACCAAACATCAAGTCAAGACCTGCCTGCTTTATTGCCAACACCGACCCCGCAGATCAACCTGGCCAACACTGGGTCGCCCTCTATGTTGGTAACAATATAGAATACTTTGACAGTTATGGACTGCCTCCCATTGCTGAATTTGGCAAGTACAATGTTCTGATCTATATGTTCTTCGTGGCGTTTCATGACTAAGAGTAGATGATTGGCCTTTTCTTGCCACGGCTGTTAAATTTTGGGTCGCGACGTTTCGCCCATCTTTACCTATGGGCGTCTTCAGGCTGGTAGCCCTTAAGAGGGCTGTTGGGATAAGAGGTGGTCCGGGATTTGATCCGTGACCGTACGCGCCACTCCTGTGTAACATTACCACTATACTACCCAGGGGACAATTTTACTTACTTGGAACTTATACTTATTGTATTCCCCCAGTTTCATTTGCACTAGTGTGTACACTGTTACAATGTACTTGTATTGTGTGTACACTAAGGCTGTGTATTAGACTTTCCTTTGATGTTGCCGCCTACGTTAGAGTCCAAGTTCTGATAGCCAGATGTCACTTATATCAATGCTTGGTTGACTATAAGCTCGTGTTCCCCGCTTTTTCATTTCTATCGTCTCCTTAATTTCTCTCTTTCTTAGGTTTCTTTCCTTAGCCAGCACCTTAACGTCTGCCCAGTTTGGTCCGTGGTCATTTGACCAGCAATGTTCTGCTATTCCACTTTTGTATACCTCACCTTTCTCACATGCTTTCTTGTGTTCTTTCAGTCTTTGACTCAGAGGTCTGCTTGTTTGGCCAATGTAGACTTTGTTACAGTCGCTGCAAGGCACCTCGTACACACAATTTTTGACCTCGGATCCGTTTGGTCCCTGTTTGGACAATCGTGATCTCAATGTGTCGCGACTGCTGAACACTAGCTTTACACCATAGGAGCTACATATTCTCTTCAGTTTGTCGGTGTCTCTACCTGCGTAAGGGACAAGTTTCTCTGCTTTCTCTTCTGGCCTGGGCCTGGTTCTTCGAGCAGACATTGCTTCCCTTATTACTTTAGCAGGGTAGCCGTTTTGTTGGAATGCTTTCCTTAGAATGCTCTCTTCTTTTCTTTTCAACTGCTGTTCTTGGCATACGGATGTAGCTCTACTGTGGAGGCATCTTATTATTCCACATTTCACACACTTCGGATGGTTTGATTCGTAGTGTAGATATCTGTTTGTATGCGTATTTTTCCTATACACTGATGTCTGGATACTTCCATTAGTCTTTGTTATTTCGACATCCATGAACGCCAACTTGTTATTATCCTCTAGTTCAGTTGTTAGCTTGATTGCTGGGTCTTGCCTGTTTAGATGATCTTTGAAATTTCCCAGTTCTTCCAGACCATATTTCCATACACAGAGGATATCGTCTACATAGCGCAACCACAGGCTAGGTTTCTTAGCTGCTGAGGCTATGGCTAACGTTTCGAAGTTCTCCATGTAGAGGTTACACAGTGCAGGCGATAGCGGGGATCCCATGGCAAGTCCGCTTGTCTGTTTAAACCATTCACAATTGAAGGTGAAGTAGGTGGATTTCACGCAGAAGGTGGTCAATTCCATTATAGTGTCTATGCTGAGATCTGTTCTTTCTGGGAGGCTGATGTCGCTCTCCAGTTTTCGCTTCATTATGTCAAGGGCTGGTCCTGGTGGTACGCTTGTGAACAGGCTCTCTACATCGAAGCTTACCAGATGATAGTTCCCAGACGGGTTCGCATCCTTAAGTTTCTGAATCAAGTCTGTAGAGTTCCGAACTTTCGAGGCGATGTTATCCTGGAGTGGGTTGATGATCTTGACCAGGAACTTCGCCAGTGGATGGGTTGCAGAACCAATACAGCTGACTATTGGGCGCATGGGTACTTCCGGTTTGTGGATCTTCGGTAACCCGTATAGATGTGGTGGCTTCGTGTGTAGAGGCGCTAGTCTCAGATTTAGATCACTGCTTCGGACCATTGATCGTAGTTGTCTCTCTATAGTTGGAGTTGGATCCTTAGTTAGTTGTTCAAATTTGGATCCGTCAGATATGATGTGCGCCATTTTCTCGGTGTACTCGGTTTTACTGAGTACCACTGTGGCATTTCCTTTATCTGCCGGCAGTACTATGATGCTGTTGTCTGTTGCCAAGGTTTTCAGAGCCTTTCTTTGCTGTGCTGTGATGTTAGGCTTCGGTTCCTTCATTTTTCTGAGGGCTTCCTTAACCTTCCACCGCAGCTCTTCGCCATCAGGCCTAGGTAATTCCTTTGCAACTGATTCTATGCCAGCTATTATTACAATACAATACAATAAAGTACAATGTTAATAAATACAACTCTTATTGCCTCCAGAACTTTGATACTAACGTTTGTGGAGAATACTGCATCTACTTTCTACTCAAACGATGCCAAGGACATGGTCTTGAATCTATTGTGGGATACCTGAGAAGGTGTGACAACGACCGGGTTGTAAAGAATTTTGTGGACAGGATACGAGCAACGTGTGAAGCTGGTGGACAGTGCTGCAAAAGCCGATCGTCAACGTTGTGCAGTAAGCTTGGAAAAGAAATTGCCCTGACTAAGCTGGATGATGTCTACTATCAACCTAAACGATTCAGCGGGGCTATACTGCATGATGGCTGCACATTTCTGATATTCAAGATTGGATCTTTCAACTGTGTTGGTTCAACCTCAACCTCAGATGCGATAGAAAATGCCCATAAACTCGCTGAAAGGATGGATGCTAGCTTGGAGAATTATAGGATATGCAACCTTGTATTCTCAAACAAGGCCAAATCAGCTGTGGACTTGGATTCGCTCTATGAATACCTGTGCCCGTACGGTTACGTTATGATGGATCATGAGCTATTCAGTGGGCTCACCTGGAAACTCAATGGAGCTACTGTACGACTATTTCACAATGGCCAGTACTTCATCACTGGACTAAAGACGGAAGAGCATGCACGGCTTGCTGATTGCACTGTGCAACAACTATGTGATGAATTCGTAAAGAAGTAATAAAAGGCGCCGAAATCTGACAAGAAACTGACTGACAATGGAATATCAGACGAAACGAGATAATATTTTATCCACTGCAAACTTGAGGTGTGTGGAAGCGGAACTTACAGCAATCAATGGTGACACTGTGGAGTCATCAGATATCAGAGATTTCATGCTGCTCAAGTTCCAAAACTGGACGAATGATGACAAAATGTACTTGCTTATCACGGATGAATGCTACCATATTCTCTTTAAAGGATGGGTCGAGAAGTCAACAGTTGCTGACGTTTGCTCTTTTCCTGAAAGAAGGAAGCTGACGGTGCTGGCTATTCACCTTGACTGAATGGAATCATCAAACCTCTTCGGAGGTTCCGCCGGAAGCCACAGAGTGGCGGATGGCACACATACATACAATATTACATGGTGCAACAAGTTGTTGTTCACTTTCGGCTTCGGCGGTCTTCGTCGGAGAATGTCGGAGTAACTTAGAGTAAATAAAGAGCTTAAACCTCCTACCTCATAACCTCTAATCCTATTACCTCAAATCCGCTTCTCTAAACCTCGTGACTCAAATCCGCTTATCTCACAACCTCTTACCTCAACCTCTAAGCTCAAAACCTGTTACCTCAAACCCTCCTACCTCAAAACCTCTTACCTCAGAGCTTCTTACCTCATAGCTTCTTACCTCAAAACCTCCAACCTCAGATCCTCTAATCTCCAGGCCTCTAACCTCAAAGCCTCAAACCTCAATCCCGCCAACATTATAACCTCTAAAACTGAAACTTCTTACCTCAAACCTCAAGAAACCTCTAACCTCAAACCTGAATCCCTCACAACCGCAAACTCCAGTACCTCAAGCCTCAGAACTCAAATCTCAGAACCCGCAAAACTTTCAAAGCGCAAGACTACGAACATTCTCAGTTTCGAGACAGCAGGTGTTTCACAGCAGGGATCATAACGTTTCAATTTTAGAAAACGCAGGTGTTTCAAAATAGTGATCCTAACGGTTAGGGTGAGCAGGGGCCAGTTTCATAAAAACCGCCTCGAGTTCTCGAGTTTTCAGTTCTCGAGTAGTCTGTTTTAAGTGACAACAACCTCTTCTGTATTAAAAATTATATGTAAAATTATCTACGGAAAATTTTATGGTGATTTATTCAGTCAATTATACAAGTTATTGAAGCAGGAAGAAAAAATTCACAAATTTAGATTTTCAAAAATTTCTCGAGTAGGTCTCAAGTTAGCGAAATTTTCTCTGGTCGAAATCGACCAGAGAACTTGACTCGAGAACTCGAGAACTTTTTCAGCGTGACTTTCAATGCGACTTGCGGATCTCAAAAACGTCCAGCATAGTTTAGCTACTAGACTCGAGAACTCGAGAACATTTTTATGAAACTGGTCCCAGGTGTTTGCATGCCCTAGTTTTGCACAACCAACTTTCAGTCTGCACTGTACACTTTTCAAAGTCAGTTGTGTTTAATTATGGGCACTTTTGGCTTTGCTACTGCGTCATATGATGGAATTCATAAGATCGGCAATGTCATGATGGAAATTACTGTGTCGGTGCCGTTTCCTTGTGGGAATTTCACTGACGAAACCTATCATGTCCGTGCCCCGATCCCATTTGATCAGTTATCTCCTCGTCAACAGGCATACTTCCGCTTGGCCCGATCAGAGAATGGGCTCGACTGGAACGACGCTACAACTGTGCCTGAAATTATATCGCCGTATAAAAAATCTTTCTTTCTAAATAGAGTAGAGTTAACTAGTTTGAACGTACCTCAATGTTTGAGATAATATTCTAGTTTAATGGTTTTTTCCTTTCTCATAAATTAGTAAGTGCTTTTACTTAGATTTTTCAAACTTACGTACCATTCCATATATACTCTCATTTTTACCTAATTCTGAACAAAATTCGTTTAATGCTATCATACCCCCTTCCCTTTACGACTTTCAGTCGTACTAAACGTCTAAACTTACGAATTACGACTTTCAGTCGTACTCAGTGATTTACGACTTATGTCGTACTAAATGACTAAATATCCCTACTACATATATGTCGTACTAAAGTTTTAAGTCTGCTAATGTTTATCTAACTTGATGTCAAATTTAGTGACAATATGGAACATATATGATGTTATCTTCAAGTTCCTCAATTGGAAACCGTTCTGTATTGCATGTCATTCAAATATCTTTCATATATTTATAATGATTACAAAATAAATTACAAACACGCTTATAATTCTTTCAGATTTTATTAAAAAATTGTACTAAAATTAGAAGAATGTATATATACGTATATGTATTGTTGAATGCGAATCGGATTTTTGTCTTTTCTACAAATGTCAGATACTTCAAAATTGAAATTGAATTGAGATATTGTATTGTTGAATGAGAATCGGTTTTTGTCTTGTCTTCAGAATCAATGTATTTTTCCTGTCTTACCAAGAAATAACATTTAAGCAATAACTAAATGAAATAACTAAACGAAAGAAATAATGAAATAACATTCAAGTAGACAGTAGTAAAATCCGTTAAATTACCTCTGTTAGAATTTCATGTTTTATGTTTGCAATGGCTAAATATTAGACAGCCATGGAGATTAATATTATACAGAAGTGTCCGTTTTCTTACGTTTCGTTAGCGGTTTTCAAAAGTATTTATTCTAACGAAAATTTCTAAGCTAATTTCTAAAAGGATATATATGTCCTATTATAACTTACTTCCCCAGATGGTTATGCTAAAGCTGACTTTTAATCTACCCATGTATTTTTTTTATTGTATCAAAGACTATATATATATATATATATATATATGTATATATATATATATATATATATATATATATATATGTATATATATATCATACGTATTCACCTAACAAAATAATTGTTCAATCTAACAACTGATTTTTGTATTATCTTATTTTCTTGTATTATTTATTACATATATATATACATTATTTGTAGTTCACACTAATTACACTTTCTGAGGCGACTGGCGGCGAAACTATCTTTCTGTTATTTTGTACAGGGATTTTTCCAAACCATCCTAAACAACTTAGTTCTACACTTCTCCACTGATGAGCCGCAAGTGTTTGAACCAAGTCTGGCAGAGGTCGCATGCACTACTAATATAAGAATTTTATGTTTTTACGTGTATAGCTGGAAAGTTCATGAATTAGCACGAGAGTGTGTATTTTTTATTTCTTTAATTTCGGTCGGACTTCTATTTTGTGTTAACTTCTTCCCAGAAAATAAATCCCGGAAAAGGAAAATAAAAATAAAAATAAAAAGTAATAAAAAATACCTAATTTTACTATAATATGATGGAATCATAAGATCGGCAATGTCATGATGGAAATTACTGTGGCGGCGCCGTTTCCTTGTGGGAATTTCACTGACGAAACCTATCATGTCCGTGCCCCGATCCCATTTGATCAGTTATCTCCTCGTCAACAGGCATACTTCCGCTTGGCCCGATCAGAGAATGGGCTCGACTGGAACGACGCTACAACTGTGCCTGCGAAATGGGAGGTCATGGATCGTGTTTGCGAATTTCTGCGACGAAATAATGTGGACATCTTAATTGCCAAAGAGGCACCTCTAATGAAAAATATGTATCAGGCCATTTTATGGAATGATCTAAAGATTCACATTTATGACTCAACTGAGGACATGAATTTACGGGCTCACATGCACGACGTTGAAGGACTGCCGTGCTGTATGGTTCATAGCGGCATGCAAATGAGGTACAAACGACAGTGCTCGAAACACAAGGTTGTCCAAGTAATTCGGGAATACCTGCATTGCTACAGATAATTTGACTCGTGGATTTACTGCATGCTCGAATTGCATCGTTTGTATATACAGTATTCGCATTATACACTGATCTGGTTCTACAGTATTATTGTTGTTTGCACAGTTTGCTGTACAGTGTCTCTTTGTATAGTATTATTGTTGTACAGTGGTCTCATTGCATACTATTTGGTTGTACATCGTTTTCATTGTACAGTTTTGTTGATGTATAGTGTCAGACTATTTTGTTGCATATTATTGTTGTTGGTGTTGTTGTTGTTCAGTGTTGCTGTCAATTAAAGATGGCCATATGTGTGGATAGTTAATTTGTAGCAGAATGCTAGTCTTGTTAGTTTGTGAGTTTTTGAGTGGCTCGTGAGCAGTCACTTCATAGTATACTTGAGGTAGCCACAATAATGTTATACTCGTTGTAGCACGATGAATACACGTGCAATTAGTCCCCCAGCCAACTTCTTTCAATCGCTACACATACAGTTAACACTAAGCCGACAAATGTAATATTCTTAAACTTGACTTTTTAGTATAAGCTTTGGTAGTCATGGTTCCGGTCACATACAGCACGGAGCTCAGGTTGCAGAGAAAAATAATGGGTCACTTGCGGCGTGGAGCTTAGGTTGTAGAGGAAAACTAAGCTCGTATTTGAATTCTACATGCCAAAAAGCCCTATAGATAAGCTTTTCCCGTTAAAAATAAACAATTTTCAAATTTAAGCTTGGGTCAGCAATGGTTCCGGTCGAGGGTCAGCTACAGCACGCAGCTTAGGAGATGGAGGAAAACTGAGCTTATTTTCAAATTCTACATGCCTGAAAACCATATATACAAACTGTTCCCGTCGAAAAGGGACAACTTTTAATTTTAAGCTAGGGTCAGCAATGGTTCCGGTCTAGGGCCAAGCACAGTACGGAGCTTAGCTAATACGAGAAAACTAAGCTCATATTTGAATTCTACGTGGTCGAAAACCCCATAGATAAACTTTTCCCGCTTAAAATAGAGAATTTTCAAATTTAAGCTTGGGTCAGCCATGGTTCCGGGCTTTAAGAAGCTACAGCTGAACCTCCCGGCCTCTTTATACCACCCCCACCAGAGCCTCCCGGCCTCCCGGCCTCTTTACACCGCCACCCCCACCAGAATCACCCGGCCTCCCGGCCTCTTTACACCACCACCCCCACCAGAACCTCCCGGGAACCCGGCCTCCGGGCCTCCCGGCCTCTTTACACCACCACCCCCAGCAATACGAAAGAGCAAGAAAACAAACAGCAATATAAGCATAGATCAATATGCCCGACTATATCTGTCATAAGATAAAATCTAAAACCCGCTACAAGACAAAGCAACCGGAAGAAATGCTAATAAAATTGAATGACTACTATGAGATTCGGGGAGTTCCAGAAAACAGGGTTATCCATTCTGCGAGCTGTAGTATAGACAGTATAGACGCTACTGCCTTCCTCCAATTTCCTTCCATGAAGAGTTTCGTGATTTTTCTTAAAAACGCCTTAAATTCCCCCAAAGTGATTAAAATCCTTAATTGTTTAATTACCAGATGGTCTGATAGTTATAGTGTATTTTCGGATGCGGAAATGTGTATTTTGCAATGTGGCGCTATCTTTATGGTCAAACTTTCGCGAAAATCTATAGCCTTTTATCTTAAACTAAGAACTAAGTCGCTGGGGTTAGCCGGGGTATTTCCGGTCCATTCCCCACTTTTATTTAGGCGCCAGACAGTCCGGCGACTCCCAAAATTGTCATCGCCCACTCCTTGGCGAGGCTCGTCCAGTATCTAAAAGAGAGCCGCCTGGACATTGATCTCTTTAGCAGTCAGGGATTGTGTTTCACTGCGCCAGCTCTAGTAGTGGATGTAGTGCTGCGGTTAAACTCCCAGGCTTCTCCATTACATTAGGCTGCCCAGTTTAGCTGGGACAAAATCTTTGGTGACCCCCCCACCAGTCCGAAGAATAACTCTACCGGGATTCCAAGCCAGGAGCCGGACCGGCCGGCCACTGGTGTCTCCGAATCAATTAGAAGAAAGTGATATAGACCTAGAAAAACCTAACACAACAATAAAAAAGTAAAGAAAGTCTAGAAAACCCGTATCCACCCACCACCACCGCGGAGGGCCACGCCCTAGAAATTTGCAAACCACCGCACCAAAGGTGCGAACCAACGAAACCAAAAACCCGGCATAATTTCATCTCAGTTAACCAAGAGCCAAAAGGACAAAGAATTTAGTGTTAGATTTAGTTAAGTTTTAAACTAAATTTTAAACGTTTTAAATTAACCAGTTTTAGTTAAGATTATATGTCAGTGTGCTGTGCGATTTGAATTTTAGGGAATCAGAAAAATCAAAAATCAACAAGTTACCCCTTAAAAGGGGAATAATACCGCCTTAGAGTTTGGAATTTATGTGTTCAACGTTTTGTTTGTTTTCATCATACTGTTCTAGTGTACGGTAACGTTAGCTTTTGACTAGTTTCAACTCCCGACATTTGCCGTTTCCGAGACAAAAGAATGGGAGTATTTTATTGCCATTTGCCACTGTCAATTTTGAAACTAAAATTATACAGAAAGAAGGACTCGATCTGTGTCCGGAACAGCTCCAAGCGGACACCCTAGCCACTACACTACTCTGACTATAGCGATTTTATCGAGTAAACCGCGAGAGAGAAAGTTATCATTTATCTATATATGTTTATTTTAAAGAGTTTATTTTATCTAAATTCTGAAGCAAAGCAAACACTAATGAAATAAATACAGTGCAAGCGCAAAATCAGTCTTTGCACACGAAAATTGTAACATCCGTTTTAGCTATTTATTGATCTGTTAAACCTCTGCCAATCAAGTGACAGGCAAATAACGCCCGAGTTTCGGTAATATGAGAAAAGGCAGAGAGTGATCGTCTGCAAAACAATTTACAGGGCGTTGAAAATGAACTAAATTGACTGTAATGACGCTCTAAAAATTGCAAAGTCGTAGAAAAATTGTTGGGCAAACAAACCTGCGTAACAGGGACATGTGTTGAAGATAGGACGGAAATCCTCCGCGCCAAGCAATTTACATGCAAAACATATGAATTCAGATGGGTGCAGAGATGGACGCGGGACGAAATTTTTCGTCCCGTCCCGTCCCGTCCCGCACTCGATTTGTTTCTCCCGTCCCGCGGGATCCCGCAGTCCCGCAAATTTGATTATGCCCGTCCCGCAAAATCCCGCATAATTTGTTAATTGTCTCATTAGCTAAAATTAATGGTAACTAATACAAGTTTAATATGAAAATTTAAAATAAGTTTGTTATGTAGACTTTACGCTATTTATTTTTCCTTGCTAAGATGCAAAGTCAGTATTTAATTTATTATTCAAATAGGCTGCTGTGTGTAAAAATGTGAAATGCTTATATCATCTACAAACAAACAATATCAATTGTTGATTTCAAAATATTAGCCAAATTGGCCAAATAAAATTAAATTTAGCGGAATCAAAAAATTACTGCCATCGAAAAGCGATGGAACCGGGTCACCGTTGCAGTTTGGGCCCCTTTTCGGACCTGGTCACTGGGTCACCGGGCCAAGAGCTTGGATCCGGCCTTGATCCGGTTTTCTTAATTTCCCACAGATTATTTCCCAGAAATTTTTGGTTTAAAACTAAAACTTTTAGGTCTAATTTCAATGTGATGCTGATACATGGTTTGCATGTTTTAAAATTTAACTTGAGCTTCATAATCTTCGCAGCTTGAGGTTCGTTCAATATGGTCTCCAGCAGAATAGTGTTTGTTCTCATCGGTTCCATGACTATTGCTTTGCATAGATCTATTTGAACTGATTAAATTAGGCAGTGCAGATAAAGCCAAGCTTCAAAAGTCTCTAGTTTTGTCCCGTATTTAAGTTAAAACTCAAACCATTAACTGGTTATACATAATCAACACTTTATACAACTTCGAAATCATTTACATTACCTGCGTATACCTTCTCAAAATTAAACAATAAACTTTCAATCAGAAAATATACGCAAACCAGCACAGCAAATGAAACCTATATTACCTTAAAATTGAATTTTATAGAATAATTTGAAGTGTGACTGTAATGCTTTGAAAACTGTTATCTAGCTTTCTTAAAAATTCCCTAATTTTGTAGTAAATATAAGAAATTTTTGTCCCGCGGGATCCCGCGGGACGAAGGTTGTCGTCCCATCCCGTCCCGTCCCGCGGGATCCCGCGGGATCCCGCGGGCTCCCGCGGCCCGCGTCCATCCCCATTACAAGTATACCGCCTCCGGCGGTATAAAAACAGCGCGTTGATGTCTGTTTTTTGATTTTCCTAATTTCCGAAAAATCAAATGATCGAGCAGTACACTGACAATTATAGCTTTAGTAACAGCTTTAGTCACGTTTGAGCCACCTTTGATCAGAATTGCTGCAAATTTTTCAGATGGAAAACAGGGAGTTTCTGGTAACAGCTCTGTTCCAACAAAAGTTAGCATAATTTGATCGGACGTTCACCTGTCACGATGCTGTCATGCAAATTTTGTAGTTTCATTTCGAACCGTTTTTTTCACAGTCTTCTCCAACAAGGAACTCCTTCGAAGTTCCCGAAAACAAATAACAGTTGACAATTAAAGACAACGTCACCATAAATTGTGCAAAAATAAGACAGTTCAAAATATACATCAGTTTTGAAATTACATGATGCCTGTCTTATGATTGAATTGACACCGTTGAAAGGAAGGTACAATTTTAATTTGAGAGTTCTGAAATTGAATCTAACTCATACTGCATCGGTGTGGGCCAGTGAAACCCCTTCAGTTCAGGAACTGGCCACATTAAGTACGAGAAAACAAATTAGTATGTTTTTTCCAAAATATCGCAAAAAATCGCATAAATAGGCGAGAAAAATAGACAGTATTACTGTATGTCTTTGAATTTGGCGGGGAAAGTTTCGTTGCAAGGTAAGTCTTACAGTCTTTCGGGTGAATTCAGAAATTTGCTGACGTCGGTATGTAGTTGTAGTCAGCACTCATTATGATTCCGTCATGCAAACTTAGTGTTGTACACCAGCTGTTTTTGGTTGGTGCACCCGGCCTGCCATGCTATTGCAGCACAATCGGGTCGATATTAGATTTGTAGCACTTCTACCAGGGCTGGTGGAAAAAACCGAGGACAAGCCCAAGACGGGAGGCGTCAGGCATCCTCGTTACCACGAAACCAGGACCTAGAAGAGAGAAGGGAAGAGGAAGGTTAAGCTTTTCACTCACCATTGAAAGTAAAGAATTGGCCCAGCAGCAGACATGCTAACCAACTACACCACAGGACCATCAGCTGAACTCCCATATCAGGCTTATTAATCTTTCCTATGCCTGCTTCCCTTACATCCTCCCCCGGGTTTCAATTAAGACGCGTCCCGCGGCTTACTCAACTCGGAATCGAACCGAGAGCGCATCCAGCGCAGGGCATTCTGAGCCCACGGGATCCGTGCTCCCCCGACACAGGTTCCAGGCCCCTTTAGATCCAACCAACCAGAAGCAACTACTGGGGGACCGGAGACAGGAGTCCAATCCGGGTCCTGAGGCAGCCTCGCCACATGTAGCACTTCTACCAGGGCTGGTGGACCAGGAAGAAACCAAGGACAAGCCCAAGACGGGAGGCGTCAGGCATCCTCGTTACCACGAAACCAGGACCTAGAAGAGAGAAGGGAAGAGGGAGGTTAAGCTTTTCACTCACCATTGAAAGTAAAGAATTGGCCCAGCCGGGTTTCGAACCACGGCCCTTCTGACTCCGGAGCAGACATGCTAACCAACTACACCACAGGGCCATCAGCTGAACTCCCATATCAGGTTTATCAATCTTTCCTATGCCTGCTTCCCTTACAGATTTGCTCTAATTTCTCTGTTACTTATGTACCTAGCTATAACTGAAGATGAAGATAGCTTACAAGAGCGCTGCAGGATTAATGTTAGTGCTACATAGTTAGAGATACCCCACTGAATCTAAGTTACAGACAGATAGGGCTATCTGTAACTAAAGGTTGCGATATCTAGGCCTTAGGTTCCATCACGTCTGTAGTAGCGCTTTTGAACTACTGCAATGCTGAGACGATGCATTCTCATTCCTTTTTGTAGGAAGAAATTCATTTGACTCAATAATAGTTATGATTTTTTTAAGCTCAAGTAGCCCTCGCAATAAAGCTGTCATTTTGCTCTTTAGAATGAAAAACTTTGCCAGAATATTTACTTTGTGCGCACTTCTTCATATTTGTGGTGAGTGATATTTGAATGTATAGCATTTAAACTACTGCGTACATTATATATTAATCATAAAGCGTAATTTAATGTTTGATTTTACCAAGAGTTCATAACTGTAAGAGTATGACAAGCGTTACACACCTTCCCCAAATTGAGCCCCGGTTGATTTCAATTTGTATGAAGCAGCGACACCCGACTGGACCCCGTACACATATAGGGGCGGTGTGAGATAGGATCAATTTGATGAGGGGTCAGCCGTCAGCCTTTAGCGCGCATAGCGTAGTTTTAGTCTTCACTACATAGAATGTGAAGCATGCCATACTCTTATAAATTATGTGTTCTTACTATATATACTTGAGTTTGAACGCAGTAGTTAAAAGTTAGAACAAAGTTGTTCTTGCCATTTGAAAGTTGTTGCACAGCTAGCAGTATGTGTCGTTGGTTTTTCATGAAATTGGCAGGAAAAAAAGGAAACCGTTCTTCCCGTTTAATTTTGTCTCCATTCTGAAGCACTAATTTCCCGCCACAGGCGCCAGTAGTTCTACAGTTCTGTTTGCTCTAACTCTATCCAATTTTAAGCTTTAATGAAGTTTCAATAACCTCAATATATACATTTGATATAGCTAATAATGAAATTTGGGAAAGAATTCAAGCTTAAGCTTGGTTTGATTGCACCTGGATGGCTCAACTGGTAAAACGCTGGCATAAATAATCAAAGGATGTGGGTTTAATCCCCATCTCAGGCCCGAATTTTTCAGGTCGGGGATGCTGTAGTGACACATCTTAGTTTCATTCGCTTTTTCATTTATCCTTTTACCTCATGAATTTTGTTTAGATTGCCGCTCAATTTACCGCCGCAATGTCGTCGGCAAAGCTCTATCTCGTGTCCGGAGATACGCCCCAACAATACTTCCCGGCGGTCAGGCTCCCCTGGAAATACCCGAATCCTACAGCCCCCTGTTACCCTCCTATCCCTATATGACAAACCTTGGGCTGGGTATGACCAGAAATCCTCCGGGCGGGGTAAATCTGGGTGCTCGCCTCAAGTTCCCCATTATCCGGGATGGGTATATGTTCCCCTGGGAAGTGCGGGGTGATATCCATTCAGCGGAGTGGGCTACCCTTCCCTCCTATAACCTTGGTGCCAACTTCAACCCCACCAATGGTCTTGATTTGCCTATTGATCAAGTCTACCCCTGCTTTTTTGGACTGTGCGGATACCAGACGAGTTATCGCCAAGCTCCACAGCAAGCTCCCCCACCGTACTACCGACAGTATACCTAAGGAAAAGTCTCTGCTCCGCGAATCCGGTTGTACTTTGGTTATTTATACACTTTTTCTTAACGTTCACGCTTACACCAGAACGGTTGTATAAATTTGTTGTAAATAAATGAACAAATTAAACTGAGTTAACATAAAATAATGGCAAGGATCAATTTTAATACAATCAGAGTCGTTTGGCAAAGGTACATATTGTATCAGGTCTCGGGTCTCAAGTGCTAAAGTGACAATTTCATTTCTTACATTACACTTGACATTCACTTCCAGGTGCGCCATGGGCGTTAGTCTGCGTTGTATAACGTATTATTAATTCATAGTCACTTCAGTTTGGATATGAACTCCTTCTAGCTTGGTGCGACTGCATACTTAGTGGCTCAGTTGGCAGAGCGTCGGAGCGTTAATCCAAAAGTCATAGGTTTAAATCCCACCCGAGGTCCGAGTTTTTAGTATCCGGTGCTGAAGTGTCAGTTTTATTTCTTACTTTGTATATAAGTCCCTTATATACATTTATATGAGATCATATGAGCAATTGGCAATTGGTTTATGAGAAACTCATCATGAAGCTATAGTTCAGTTTTTGACAAGATCTCAGGAATGATATATATTAATCTGGGCAGGTTAGAAAAGAAATTAATTGGCAAACTGATTTATGAAACCTTTTGACTGTCACACGTGATTATCAGTTTTCAGCGTTATTGCTGTCAAATCAGATTTTTTCACTTTTAACAGCCTTTTCAAGGTTTCCTTAGTGATAATCTTGTGGAGGCTAAAATTTGAATGTGACCAAGCCAAGCCTAATGGTAGTAAAAAAGCATCTAGTCAGCATCTTGGATGACGGCTAACATTCCAGGGATAATACCCGGATGATACCAAGAGTACATAATAAATACAAGAGTATGACAAGCATCATAAGTTATGTATTATAAGCGCGAACTCTTATACATCTGATGCGCGCTATCGGCTGACCGATTAATCTCTTTGTTCACAAATGTGGAAATGATGTAAGTTTAACCTCAAATTGGGCCCTCCTTCAGGTTTACTATGTAAGTATGGCTAATATAAACCCCGACTTCCTACCCATGTTTGGATTCAGTTCATAAATAGAGGCGGTGTCGAAGGGGTTGATTTGTGTGGGGTCAGCCGATAGTGTACAGATGATGTATCAAGCTCACAATACATCGCGTATGGTGCCTGTATGACACCTAGTTCAGATTGTTCTTAGGCAACTTCTTCGTAATAAATTATAAAAGTTCAACGAGGCGCGAAAGGCAGGATTTCCTTGCAAAGTTGTAGTTAGAAAAATTTTGATTTATGGATTTCAGATTGTTCTAAAGGTCAGATTTGCCAGAAAATATTCTACTCCTCTACTTTACTCTGTTTCTTTAGACGCAGGATCTCTATTAGTATTTAATTAGTCTAAAAGAGTACAGGAAGCTAAGTGTTCAGATTCAGATTAGCTGTCCACTTCAAGCTCTAAGCCATGATCAAGTGTAGCGCTTCAGCTCAATATGGTGGTTCATTGGAGTCGAGAACCCAAATACGATAGTCTTCATTCTTCAATCACCGAGTTTCATTGAAACAGAACCCAAGAAAGCGACCGGGGAAGCTTGGAAGCTCAATATCAATTAGCATTGAAAGTGAAGAATTGACCTGGCCGGGTATGGAACCACTGCCCTTCCGAACTACAGTTAGTCTTGCTAACTACTACACCACCAAACCATCAGCTCAGTTGAACTTCTGAACTTCCCTAGGGGGTTTATCAATCTTTGCCATGTCTGCTTCACTTGCGCTCATAACATAGGGTTGATCCTGGGGGGGGCTTGTCCCTAGAAAATTCTGAGGGGGCTTGTACCTTGAACCAAAGTTTTCGAGAGGGTCTTGTACCATAAGCATAAATTTACGCTAATAGTGAAATAAATTCACAATTTTCAAAGAATTTAAAAAATTATCAATTTTAGAAACAATTCAAAATGTTTGATCGATTTTTTGCAAAAATTAAGAAATTTTAATGAAAAATTCCGGCGAGCCGGTTCGGAATTATGGCACAAAAACCTAATTTCTCCGGCCATTTCTGCTTACCCCTGCCCAATTTTTCCTTACCCCTTGCCCTTGTCCCTGATAGCGGTAGGGCTTGTACTTTGTCCGGGTTGGGGGGCTTGGACCCCCCATACCCCCCCCCGTGTTAACCCATGCTCACGCTTGTTTATTGCCTTCAATTAAGTCAACTAAACTTTGATTTGACGCTGCCTCCGCTCTGTATGAATTCACACATTCATACACGTTGGCACATAAATGCTAAAAATCTTGGTGCGAGCTCTGTGGCTCAGTTCGCAGGGCGCAGTCACGCCGTATGAGGTCTCGTGAGCTCAAATCTCACTGGAGCCTCAAACTTTTTTGGAAAAACTCTTCCTTGAACAGACCAAACAAACTTCCTTCTGGGTTAAACTTTTTCTGTGAAGGTCGCGAAGCTCGAAGTTTACTTTTGTACCTATGTTGGCATTTACCCACCACGTCATTGAGCAACCGCGGTTTGGTAAACTAATCTCTGAGTCTACATTTTCAGCTATATACGTTAATCTGGAGACATTGTCCGGCTGCCTTATGCTAGAGTTAAACTTATGTATCTAAATATTGAGCATGTAAGGCATCATGGTGAAGTAGTGTCTAACGAGAGACCACTTTTGTGTAATTAGATTTTTGGCAATGACGTTCTAGAGGATTTTAGGCGGAGTACCGTCTTTTAGGATGGACCCATGGAGCCACGAATTGTCATAGGACTTAACTGATACCTAAAAGCAAATTATTGAATGAAGACTAGTGATTTTTTAAAGACTCATTCATAAATCTACGAGTAGCCAACTGTTCTAAATGTTCATTCATAGCTTTTTACGAAATGGGCAGTTGTGAACAGGTTTTATTTTTCAAATTGGCAGGGGAGTTCTTACAATCTTTTTAATTTATTATTTCATAGTTTTTTAAAGTTCTCATACTTTTTTTACAGTTTTTAATATATTTTTGTATACTTTTCCTACTTTTACTGGCTGCCAGTAATTGTTTCATCGCTGAAAGGAAATTGATAAGTCTGACTTTGGCAATTAAGACAGACGAGATGAAATTTAGCATTAATCCCAGTCAATCTTAGCTCTTTCAGGGATAAAGGTAAATGTCTTTAGAAGTGACAAACAATTTTTTACCCTAGAGTGGTTAGGGTACCCTTTAACTATTTTCCACTCAAGTTATTAGTTGTGGTATTCTGGACTGAATTGGATCAAGAAGCCAGGCAGGACATGGGGGCAAAGTTTTAAAAGATATCTCAATCTGCTCAGGCCGGGCCCTATAATATCTATTCATGAGTTGAGCTCTTTGTTCCAAAAATTGGCCTTGTGCGTGCCTAAAGACAACCAAAAATACTGACAATAAATGTCTTTGTGCTCTGTCAGCCAGAATAAATGCTAGACAGTCACTCAGCAGCTGCCGGCAAGAGTAGCAACTAACCCTGTCACTGAACCATTATTTTAGACCTACTTTCTTATTTATTCCCCCCAACTTTTGCCCTGATATTGTTATGGTTGCGGTACTGCGTACGCGCCGCGGCGCCCACCAAAAGTTTGTAGTTTATCCAAACAGGCACACGTAGACCTCCGATCATCGACCATATTTAATACCTACTGGATCCTCTCTTAAGATTGTTGTAAAATACTCATAATCAAGAGTTACTTAAGCAGTGGGCGAAGTTTTGGGAGGGTTAACCGAATTTTCCATTTTATTGCTCAAAATTTGCCAAAGAAACAGAACAACCGAATTCTGAATTTGATGAGCGACCCCTTCAGGATTTTAAGTCCTGGCGATGTATGCGATTTTAGAAGGAATTTGTCCTTTTGTAATAAAAAATGCTAATAGTTTAATGTTGGCAAAAGACAGCTAAATCAGTTCACGTAACACGGGATTATTAGTGTCTCTATTTTCCAGGGGATATAAGTCAAACTGGACCCGTTAAGATCAAGTATTTTAGTCTGGTGTCTAAAGTTGTCCAAAAGTTTAATTTGGCAATTTCCCCACGTCATATATCTATTAACGCATACTGAGTCTTAATCACAAGGTGTCAGTCACAAAAATAGTTCCAGCTTACTTTATTGCTTTTGATAAGGCGACAACCCGTCTTCCAAATTGTTCCCCTAAAATGACAAATAGTCTGAGTTGTGATCAAGAGATCGCCCATGTTAGTTCCTACCCAGGTATACAATTTCCTACCTAGGCATATCATTTCCTAATGAAGCTGAGTCGTTCTCTGTAAGCAAGCAGCTCTACTTTTTGAGTAGCTTCGTTTATATTTAGAGCACTCTAAGTTCATGCTCAAAAATTCATAACTATTCCACCTTTAATTAGTCAACTTTCCATGATTTGCGTCTTTCTTGGCCAGATGAATATTTTCGACGAAATTCCAGTCGACTGGTAATTTCTGTTGTCCATTAAATATTTAAGCTTTACTATAGTAGCTGGTATTAATGTTTTAGCAGCATTGATATTCAGAACGTCCTGCTAAACCACAGCCTACGACGTTATTAGGTAAATGATTTATTTACAAAACTCATTTAGTCTGTGAAAATTTCATTGGCCCTTTAAGTCTTGTAGCCCATGGTTTTTGTAGACTGAGAATATTAGTTTAGTTCCAGGCTGTTGCTTGACTACATCAATTCACTGGAATATAGGTGGTCCAGTCGGAAAGCCGATAGCGGAAGTCTGAAACAATGTTTGAGGTTCTCAGTTCCATAAGATGCTACCGGAGTGGACTTTGGTTGCACAGATACTGTGCACTAAAAACTTAATGAATCGTCTTGAAATTTGACACATTTGTTCTTTATTATTATGTTCTGTATCAAGTACTCTCTGGCCTACTACGTTGAGGTGACTGGCTCAGTGTCTTTACAAGAGGAAGGGTATTTAAAGCTTTCAAACTATCTCCTTCAATCCTTTCTGCATTTGAAATTTTGCAAGCAATCTTTATAGATGGCAAGCTCAGACCCAGACCGTTTTTTCAGTTATTTATAGATGTGAAGTTTCGGTTTTCAAGTTTATTTTGAAATATTGTAAAATAATTCTATAATATCATTAAATTAAAATAATAAGCCATAATGGTAGCTAGCCAATTATGCGGTCTCTGACATTAGAATTGTTTGCAAAGATAGCCTGCCATATAACCTTAAATCACCTAAAGTTTTGTCAAGTTTGCTTCCTCCGTACGAAACGAAGACTATTAAAAATTCCGCTAGTGGTACTACCACTTTAAATGGTTGCCCTTTATCGCCGAGGAAACAAAGACCCCAGATTTATAATGGATTGCACCAAAAAAGTTAAAGAATAGCAGCAGATTAACAGAAGATTAACGACTGGACTCCCATTCAAAATTCGGATTTAGCCTTCGGCTATTCTGACTTTTGTGGTGCAGTCGAGGGATACATTGTTATTACGGAGGGCTTATATTCCGGTTCATGCTCCGACGGAGCAAGGGAGATTCAAGCTTCGATTATTTACACAGTCGATGCTTCTGATTGGCTGAGGGCTAAGGTAGACGACGGAGAAACGGAGAAATGTTTTTCTCCAATTTTTAACTGATCCGTTTGTCCGTCTGTCGATTGGTTCACCGCTTAGACAAGCAGGAACCGGTAATATATACTTTTCTTTTTGGACTGTTTCTCCGTAGCTCAGTTTCTCCGTTCGCCCATTTACCGGTTCTCCATCGGAGCATGAATCGATCGTAAGCATACGTGTAAACTGCCAATTAGGATTCTAGCATTCATACTAGCAAATGTTTAGAATAGGATCTTCCTGACATAGACTCTGTAAGTTTTCCGACAATATTTCTATCATTGAAAGGAGCGGGAAAAAACAGAAAAGTTAAAGAAGCAATTTTCAATAATAATTAGTCATAGTAATCTAATACAAGCTATAATTAATAAATATTGCTACTGTATTGCCAATAAAGCTTGTAATGTTTGCAGGCTAAGCAGGAGACCGCGGGTTCGAGTTCTGCTAGGTGACGAGTTTTTCGAATGTTTAGTGTACAACTTTTTTCATTGGGTCTATTTCTTTAAAGATTAAAATGGTCGGATTAAACGGATTAAAAATCAGCCGGATTAAAATTGCAATTGCTATTTCTTTAATGCTGAATTAAACGGATTAAATGTATTAAACTTAACTCGTTTAATCCGACCATTTTTAATTCGCTGATTAAACGAGTTGACTTTAATCCATTTAATCCGCCATTAAAGAAATAGCTATTAAAATTTTTAATTCGCAACTTTACGCAACTGCACGAAACTTAAAAACTAGTTCAAAATGCAGGCAGAGGATTAAAATTAATTTTTAAAGAAACAGCGACTAAGCAGGTCGGATAAAGAAACAGGATTAAATTTATTCCGTTTAACTCGTTTAACTAGCTGGATTAAATTTTAATCCGTTTAATCCGAGGTGCTGTTTCGTTAATGCGGATTAATTTTAATCTAATCCGTTTAATCTCTAAAGAAATAGGGCCATTTTTTAGGTTAACTAGCCACACAATGTGCGTGCAGCAACACATTTACATTTACATGGGACTCCTTGAGACTTTCTGGGAAGTAGGCTGGCACCGACCACACCTATGTTTAGCGCAAGATAGTATAGGAGAGTTACATACATATATTAATACAATAACAATTAATACATATTAACATAGCATATTAATGCAATACAATATTCTGAGGGGTCTACCCCGACGCTGACGAGGGATCGCACCTGATAAATTCCAAACTTTCAGGAAGGTGACCCCAAAATTAGCATAAATTGCAGATTTTTTAGATTTTCTGTCAAAAATTGAAGGTTTTCAGCAATTTTTATTGTTTCGAAAAAGTCAGTAAAATTTGCTGAAAAATACACAATTTTCAGTGACAATTGCTGAGAAGTTTTAACTTTTTTGTTCACAACGAGAGGGTCTTCTTCTTGCTGACGGGAGGGTGGGTCTACCCGTATTTTCCGGTCTAAGGGGTGGTTTGCATCCTCCCATTCTATATCGTTTTTTGATTGATCCAATATGTCTATATTGCGCAACGTAGAAATTTAGAAAATATCGTTATTCCCAATACTGGCTTTCTACTTGTTTTTGCGTTTTAGCAGTCGACATTTTACAGCAACATTTTATTACATAAATAATTATATAATTAATTAGTATTTATTGGATCCGGCGAGGATTGGGGCTCCCATCCCTGTCCAGGCGAATGCGGATTAGTGATACACTCTTCAGCTTCATGTCTTTCATCAGTCTTCTGTCTTCCATACTGACCTTTAATACTTCTCTTTCCACAGTGGAAGAGGCCCAGTTTGTATCACAGTTGTCGGATAACGGGTCCTGTACGGGCAACAACGATTCGTTGGCTCGATTTGTGCTGAAACATGTGCTTCAGAATCAGCACTATGACAAGACCAGTGTACCTCAAACGGCGGGTGTGGACGTTTATGTGGAGATTGTGGTTCAGGCCATCTCTGAGATTTCGGTTATCAGTTCCAGTTTCACTGTTGATGTCTATTTCAGTCAGGTATACTCTATTGTTCTTGCGATTGTGTGTTGTTGTTGTCGTTGTTGTTGTTGTTGTTGTTTGCTGCATTAGACATCACAATGTGATGATCATCACCCGAAGGTGCATGTTTGTTCACTGTTTCGGTATAGGTTTGAGTTTACGGCTAAGATGACCGACTGAGGATTCAACGGTCTGAAGTTTGAATCCTCGCTGCCACAAAAGTTGCCGGTGTCACGGTGCAAATCTTCCCCCGTGCAAATCTTCCCCCCGGAAGTTTTGCACCGGTGCAAATCTTCCCCCCGGAAGTTTTGCACCGGTGCAAAACTTCCCCCGGGGGAAGATTTGCACCAGCTTTCAGAGCGACTGTGAAGTTAGCAACACATGATCAAACAGTTTTGGGTGCAATTTCAGAAAAACTCAAACAATTCTACGTTTTATTTTTCGACAGTTATTTGTTTAATAGGTGAAGTAATATGTAGTTGAATCGATGTAAATGTAGCATATCTCAACGGAAGTTAGTTATAATGCCAGTATAGCATGCTAAAAACCTTGTATAATATATATTTATAAATTTCTAGACCTCTTCCAATTTTGGGGGGGGATAACGTTTAAGTTTAATTGGATTCAGAAATCTGAAGTAAAGAGTAAAAAGAATAAATCCAAGTTCTGAGTTGCAAGACAAAATAGTTAAATTTAAAAGTTAATTTTAATTCATACATTGATTGATTGAAATAAATTGATAGTTCAGACACATAGAATTCGCAAATACAGATGGTGAAAATGAAGCTTTCATTCATGGAGTTGATAAACTAAGAAGAATTAATTAATAAATTAAAGCATTAATCAATTAATTTTATTTATTGAATTTTGATAGCTATTCGGTTTTTGTTGTGCTACCATAGCAGTCGGAAAAGCCGTTTCCCCTCAAATGGGAAAGCTATGGTTTAAAGAAGCATCGTCGGGTTGCTTCAACCTATTTATTTATTATCATTTTCTTTTCGATTAAGCTGCATTTTACTATGTCGAAATTATAAGCCAGAGCTTAGCTAAGAAATCGGTTACAATTATCATTGTTAATAACAATGAAATTTTGCCGGTGCAAATCTTCCCTCCGGGGGAAGATTTGCACCGGTGCAAAACTTCCGGGGGGAAGAATTGCACCGGTGCAAATCTTCCGGGGGGAAGATTTGCACGGGGGGAAGATTTGCACCGTGACACCGGTACGTATCTATATGCCTGCTCAAAAACGTGTCACTGCAGTAAGGAAACGAATTCAAACTAAAGATTGAATCGACTGTGCCTGAGCGTTGGTGTTGGCCTAGATCGCCAAAGGTTGTGGGTTCGCTCCCCACCTCAGGTCCGAATTTTTCGCATCGGAGGTGCTTTAGTGACATCCTTCCTTCTTTCGTTTATTAGTCTGTATATTTCACTGGTCTCCCTCCTTGAGGCTGAGCAGGAACTAAGCATGTATCGGTTCGCAGTGGGCTCTAGCCAACACAGCCATCTATGCTTAACTGGAGGGTAAATGGGTACCACTGCGGTGGGAAGGTAACAGAGGTCTGCCTCGAGCAATGCGAAGGAAAAGGATTGAGTCGGTTTTGACTCTTTAATTCGTTAGCTCGCTTCGCGAAAAAGTGCATAGTTCATCACGCTTTTATTAGGTTCCATGCTGTGACAGACAACATAGTCACATAACTTAATCTTAATATCCAATGGTATTGCTTTTGTTGTCATAGATTTGGCAAGATCCGGGTCTTGCCTACGATCACATAACTCGATGTCTTCCCAATATTACTCTAAACCATCGAATGCTGGAGCAGATATGGGAGCCAAATGTCTGTTTTGTGAACAGTAAAGCCACCGTAATCCATTCGTCCCCGACTCCTAACATATTCCTACTCATCTATCCGAATGGCACTGTTTGGCTCAACTACAGAGTAAAGGTAAGATAGTCCATTCAGATTCAGCTAACAAACACGTAAGCTGACGAAATTATGTCAGGGCGCATCTTGCTAACCTAGATCTTTAATTTAGATTTTCTTTAGAATGGTACAATCAGTCCAAATCTTAAATCCTTAGGATAACGTGGTGGGGGGATGGGGGGGGGGTGCGGACCCCCCCCCCAGACCGACAAAAAACGGGTAGACCAAAGGAAAAAAGAGCAGACCCTCTCGTCCAGAAAGGAAAAAAGGGTAGACCCCTCAGCGATTTCTACTAAGAATTGCACATTTTTAGCAAGTTTTAGCGATTTTTTCAACACATTTCTTGAAAATCGCTAAAAATTGTCATTTTTACTAATTTCTGGTAAAGTACGTTAAAAATTCGCAATTTTTACTAATTTCGGGGTAGACAGCTTTAAAATTTTAGAATTTTTCAGGGGTAGGTAGGTACCCTTGCCGAGGTAGGGGTAGGCCCCCATAGTCGGACCCCGTGTTAATGTGTAAAATATTGGGTAGAGCTAGGGAATTTAACCGCTGAGCTCACACACCAATTTTTACGTAGAACTGCGCGCAATGAACGCTGACAGGCGACTGCGGGTGGAGATCTTTAGTCCAGGCGGCTCTTATCCACCGACTTGCCTCGCCAAGGGGGACAGACAATTTTGGGGACGCCAACGGGGCGCCAGACAAAATGGGGGACACGCACACAAACTTTAAACTCAATTAGGGACGAACTCCGCGCTACTCCCGGAGCGCTACCTAGCTAATAAACGAGATCAAACTAGTTAAAAATTAATAAATAGAATTAATTAAGTAAGCAGAAAGGCAACTGGTTAATTTATTAGGAGATTGACAGGGCAAAGACAACAATAAAAGTACCTTCCGGGCACCCGGAGGGGACAGGGAATACAGCGGGCTACCCGCAATACAGACAGAAATACAGAGCACAGAAGGGGATATAATCAGAGGGGGAGGGAACCAGCAAATAGATGGGGAAAGGGTAGGAAAACAACACAAATGGGGGAGGGAAATTAGCTAGTAAAAATAGACCCGGGGGACGGGGGCAACCCCGCAAAACAGGAAGGGGAAAGGGAGGGGAGAGTTAGGAGTTAGACGAAAGTGAAATTGAGAAAAGTTAGGGTTAAGAAAAGGGATTAGCAAGGGTGAATTTAGATTAATTTTTAAAGGAGAAAAGGAAACAAAGAACTTACGCTTTTAGGTGTAGAATAGCAATGGGTGGGGCCCCCAACTCTTGGGACCGACTGCTCGCGAACTTGAAAAACTCCCAACTCACTAAAGGATGACGTAAGCGTCAAAGGAGAATTTTGTTATGCGTTGGGAACGGGAGGGTCTATCTTTTCTAAGCCAACAAGAATTGAAAATACATGCAATGTTAAGTTTATGCTCAGAAAGTAAGTGATTTTAGATAATTTTCAAAAGATGAGCATAAAGTTAGCACTGCAAGATATTTAAAGGAGGTTTCACGTACAAAATAATACAAAATCATTGGGCTTCCCAACAATTATAGCAATACAATATTTATGGGGAATTTGGGGGATTTTGGGCGGGTTTTAGGAAAAACAGCGAAAGTGGGAATTGGGAAAGGACTTGGAAAGGGGGTGATTGCGGGGACGCTATTACCCACATTATAAATGTATGCTTAAATCCCGTAGCATCATTTCCTTAAGCATTAAAAGTCCAACATAAACTAAGTTGGCTACTATTTACCCATCTCTTAAATTAGCACCGGTGACACTGTTGCCACCGAGGCGCCAAGTATTATTTATATACCTCACAAATAGATGTGTTAAACATACAGGCTTTAAACAAGTGGTGGAGAGACCGGATCAAGCTTAACTACAAAGCGAGACTGCAGTTGGAATGCATTCATGGAGACCATTCTAACAGGATAACTTTGGGAGTGAGGATGTCGGTGTCCACATTTAATATTTTTTGTTTTAAAATTTTCGTCAAATTTTCGACAAAGTCGACAAATTTTAACTTTTATTCAACTTTACCTTTAACATTTACTTAACCTTTTTTCAGGTGGAAGCTCCATGTAGAATGGACCTATCCTACTTTCCTATGGATGTTCAAACGTGCTCACTGGTGCTTGAAAGCTACTCATTCAATAATGCAAAGGTCGAGTTTGTTTACTATTTACTAATACTTTTTACTAACAAATTTTTAATAGAACTTTTTAAATAACAAACTTTTCAAATATGAAATCCTAAGAAGTCCAAAAATGGGGCTCAAATAAAACGAGGAGATGGATTGTAAAATAAAATGTAGAACATTCTGCAGCTATTAGTTAGTGCTATTAGTATTATCCAACAAAAAATTATTCCTTGACTTTAGGTTCGCCTCAAATGGAAACCGGATTTGCCAATTGTTGTAATCAACGAGGAAGATCTTAGACTACCTGAATTCTTGTTGCTAACATACAGGCAAGCTTAAATTGTTTGTGGAAATGAAGAATAAGAAATATATCCGCCTCTTCAGGCCTTTCAGAAAAGAAAGCAGAACTAAGCGAGTTAATTTAACTCTATCCTTTTCATGAAATAACTGTAACAGGTGAAGTTTTTGCTTGGGTGGCGCTAAACGAGTTACAATCGCAAATTTAGCTCTATTCTGCTGCTCTTTCTTGAAAAGACTCTTAGGGCCTTTTCGTGCAGCGAGTTAAACGGGTTAAAAGAGTTAAAATTAACTCAATTTGTTTCGCGCACAGGGCTAAAAGAATTAAACAGTTCATTGTAACTAGCTAGCTGAGTTAAAGAAGTTATAACTTTCAACTCTACTCTTTTAACTCGCGCGCGAAAAGGCCCTTAGTTCACTTCTTGCCAGAGTTGTATGCGGGCCGATTTTTCCGGCCCGCGCCCGGCCCGCAGCCCGCACCTTATGACCGCGGCCCGCAACACTCCGGCCCGCGGCCCGCACACGCGCAATCCGGCCCGCAGGTACCCGCACGTAAAAGTTACTACCTATGTAGTTCCTGAGCATCAAAACTGATGTATTTTGAAAGATACTTCCGGATCCCTTTAATTTTTCTGTGGGTCTGATTTCAACTTAGTTGTCTACCAATTAACTGTTCTTAATGTGGGAACAAAAGCTTAGCTTCCCTTAACTAAAGGGTACACCATGAAAAATTTTTTGGGCAGGGATTTTGCTCATTTCTTCAAATGTTTGTCGCATACATATTCTTGACAGCGAGTATCAGCACTTAACGAGCTTTAACTAACCACCTGTTAATTGTATGAAAAATGAAAATTGGTTTTGAAAGCGGCGGCGCCTTAGCAAACACAGACAGTTTTCTCCATAACGCCCTGGGGTCTTATCTCGATTACCCCCCACCACTCAAAATCCTTAAAACTTAACCAAATGAGCTAAAATGTGGTATGGGTATGTTTTGACTATGATGAGTTCAAATATTGCAAAATTTTTCGATTTCGCAAAATTCAATTTTTTCGATTTCTAAGGGGGGACCAAGGAAACCCGAAAAATTTTTTGACTTCGATTTTGCTGAAAAGTAGCATATAGAGGTTTTCGGTGTCGTAGAACTCGAATTTGAAGTCTGTTTTTCGATTCAACTTTTCGTTAGCTTAGCATAAGCTTGCAATTTAAGCTTAAAACTTTAGCTTTTATTAAGCTATCGAAAAGCTGAATCGAAAAACGGACTTCAGATTCGTGTTCTACGACCCCGAAAACTCCTAAAGAACTTTCGAAGACAAAAATTTTTCGATTTACCTTGGTCCCCCCCTTAGAAATCGAAAAAAATTCTAATTTCGCGAAATCAAAAAATTTTGCTCTATTTAAAGTCAGCGTAGTCGAAAACATATCCATACCAAATCTTAGATCATTTGGTCAAGCTTTAAGGATTTTGAGTGGTGGTGGAGGGTAATCGAGATAAGACCTATTTTGCTGTGGAACTTCATTAAGACGTTATCATGGATTTATATTTATGTGCAAAAACAATAATACTTAAGTCATACACATAAGGTTAATATATACTCGATCCGCTGATAATGCCAACTGAGTATGTTAGTGCATACAGACGGTATCGAATGGTATAACGAAGTCAAATAGTCTTTAAAAATCGGAAATATTGCCTCCTTTTGTATATGATTTGGAATGTATGAAATTTCTAGAAAGCAAAATTAGCCCAGGAAAGTCGCCTAAAATCGGCCCGCATCGGCCCGCGCGGCCCGCGCGGGTAGTAAAATTCGGCCCGCCCCGCCCCGCGGGTACCCGCGGGTTCCCGCGGCCCGCATACAACTCTGCTTCTTGTTGCTATGTTATTATTATGTACATGCTAGTTTCGCTGACAGTCGACCCAGAGATGAGAAAGGAGGCATGTGAAAAAAGTATAAAGGTAGTTAAGTCAAAGTTTGAGAGATTGTGAAAGGTTGAAACCAGGAATGAAGAATTTTCGAACAACGAAGTTAAATGAACTGACGCCGGGAATTTTGCCACTGAGGCACTGAGCTAGATCTACTGAACTGCTTTATAACCTTATAAAGTTTATTATCAACTTGTCAGAATTCACTTGGATAACTTATATTTCACATACTCCGCGAGCAAATTATTCAATGTCAGCTAAGCACCCTTCTCTCAGATAAAGTTTTAAATTATTAAAGCTGACACTACTCCTAACCGGTGTACATCCAATTAAAGTGGGGCATATGTACAAAAAATTCAAATTCGGACTCGTCGCCAGCCAACCAGCCTAAGCCACATTTCCTGCCCACCACCAATTGGAATCCCAGTTTAGAGATATAGACCTAAAATAATAAAATTAATTACACTAAACAAAGTTTAATTTATTCAGGCTTTTTCCGATTTAAGCCCCACCGCATGGTGTATTAACACCGCCTTCTGCATTATTTTCTGTTTATTTCAGAAACAAACGCTACGTTTTTCAATACGCCCCGGGGCTCTGGGACCAGCTTGAGGTGGCATTTTATTTTCGCCGGTCCTACGGCTTTTATCTGCTCCAGTGCTATCTTCCAACGGCCACCTCCGTTTGTGTCAGCTGGATATCCTTTTGGCTGGACACGAAAGCCCTCCCGGCCCGGATAACGTTATCAGTCAGTTCACTTATGGCCTTATCAATTCAGTTCGGCAGTATCTCAAGGTCTCTGCCGAAAGTTAGCTATGTCAAGGTTAGCCTTTAAATGGGCTTCTTAGTTTTGTGCGAATTTGTTTAATTTAAGTTTGTGTTATTGAAAATACACGATCCATTTCTGTGTTAATGAATGAATTAATAATAATAAAAAGTAATAATATTTAATTAATAATTATACGTTAATTTGCGCAAAGTCCGATTCTGGAAGTTCACTCACGAACCTGACTATTCATATTTACCTAGAAATAAATGTATTTATTATGGTCACGGTTACAATTTTAATCCGCCGTGGACAAGGTATGATAATGTTCGCTGCAGCAACCATTGCTTAATAGTTGAAAGGGATTTAAATTTCGGTTTCAGCTCATGCCATGGAGATGGAAGCTCCTGTGGCTCAGTTGGTTAGACTGTAAATGAGTTAAGCAGAAGACCGTGGGTTCGAGCTCCCCTAGCGGCGACATTATTGGCTAACTTCTTTCTAAAGTTAAAGTTAAAGCAGTTAAAAACAGGCACACACTTTCTTTCATGACTATACATTAATTGGGTTGCCGCTTTTTCACAAAAAGGCAACCCTTTATGTTGAGTATGTCCGTTATTATTATTTCTTGCCGCATGTGTCCCCCCCCTCTAACTTTTGATTGGCTGGACCGATCCGGCTGAAATTTTCAGGGGGAGTTGGTGATGACCTAAAGTGCTCCCGGAAGCGCGGGCAGTTCGGTACTTCCAGGATTCCGGAAATGGCGGTACCCGGAATTTTTTAGAATGGTAAGGGGGGACCAAGGGAAACGTAAAAATTTTTTGTCTCCGATTTCGCTCAAAAGTTGGTCATAGGGTAATTCGACCATGCTAATTTTGAAACAGTAATCGAAATTTCCGGAAAATTTACGGATTTCGAGATACTGGACCCGGAAAATTCCGGAGTTTGAAAATTTTTTTCCGAAAGTGGTCGATATGGTACTCAAATGAAAGAGCACGTGGAGCTGAACAACTTTCCATCTTGAGACGTTTTCCGGAAATGCGCCTAGCGAAAGTTATGGCCTAAAAACTGAAAATCCGATAATTCCCGAAAACCCGGATTTTGGACCAGAAAATTTTTGTCTCCGATTTCTCAAAACTTGGTCTTAGACTAAATCGATGGCGCTGATTTCGAAACTGAAATAGAGATTTCCGGAAAATTTACGGATTTCGTGGTACTGGATAGGGAAAATTTCTTGTTTTATAAGAGGAAGAATGACAGCGGCAACCCATTCATGCCACTTCGCTTGTTATCATTAAGGTGGTGATTCCCTTTGGTCACATAAAGTTTGCACCATCATTACTCATTCATTACTTGGAGTTAAGAAGCCATTTTTATATCAAAATGTAGCCTGACATTTTCTCCTTTTAATGCATGCCATGAAACTAATGTTGCGTTTCTAAAATAGTTTTAACACATTTTAGAAGAAGTATAATTTTCCAGATTTTTTGCAGACTCAAGTAAATTTTTTTTCGAGACATCGGTTATAGCATTCGATACCTCCATTAAATAGCTGCGGACGATTTTTTAATTTATTGTGAAATCGCTATTCTTTATGGAGAAATAAGCTGAAATGTGTAACCTGTATTTTGCCTACTTTTTCCAAATTTGTCATGCGATTACTTTAGCTAGAAAGCAGTAATCGGAGCAACTAAAAACATGTCCCTGTGTATATTTGTGTAGAACACATTTGTTAAGTAGCAGCCCTCCAGCTTGCATGGTGAATGCTCCACAATCTTTGGAAAAAATTGGTCGTGTTTTTGCAAAAACTACATTTTTATGATAGCAGCCTGCGGGATAGCTGTTGGAAGACGATCATGCGTCGGATAATTTGCCCCTACGAGACCTTCAGATCGATACCCTTAATTTGATTTTACGGCTTGCACAGTTCAAGAAATGATGGATTATTTGATTTTTACAAAAATGACGAGTTTACGACGCCAAAACAAGAAAATCGGCTATATCTCACGGTAGAAGCTAGAACGTTGCTTTAAAAACCAAAAATATGACTCTCATCGAGATCTTTCGAATGAATATAATCATAACCGTATAGCGGCTGCGAAGCTTTCAGGATTTGGGAAAAACCGCCCTGACTGGAAATCTCGAATTTTTGAATCGGGATTGCGCGAATGGTATTAGAACGCTAAAAGAACCAAGAGTACATAATGATAATAGTATGACAAGCGTAACATTCTATGCAGTGAAGGCCAAAACTATGCTATGCGCGCTATCGGCTGACCCCCCCACGAATTGACCCTCTCTCACACCGCCCCTATATGGGTACATAGTTCCAAACGGGGGTCACTCACTCGCTTAGCATGTTTTTTACATGCAAGAGTTAAACATACACGCTTAAGGGGGGTCTATTTTTGGGCCAATTATTCGACTTTCTGCGATCTCGCTGATTTTTACATGTTTTATTGTCCAAACGGTATATTTTAACGAGTTTTTAAAATTAAAGTCGTAAGTCTTACGGTTGTCGAGTAATTTCACCTCAAAGTTGACATTTCATGTGTTAAACATAGGCAGTGGAAAAAGTTGTCATTTTTCGCGTGCGCCAAAAAATTCCCCCCGACAAACATTGATGAATCTGGACAAATTTTACATTAAAATAACGCTAAAATGTTAAACTGTGGTTTCTTGGAATTAGAAATTTAATTTAGGCCTTTAAAATTTTTAATTAATTTTGGATTAGAATTTAACATGATGCTAAAATCGTGTTAGATTTTAATCCTTCAAAAATTTTAAAGGCCTAAATTAAAATTCTAATTTCAAGATCCCGCAGTTTAACATTTCAGCGTTATTCTAATGTAAAATTTGTTCAGAATCATCAATGTTTGTCGGGGGTTTTTTTGGCGTACGCGAATAAATGACAACTTTTTAAATTTCCTATGTTTAACACATGAAATCTCAACTTTGCGGTGAAATTACTCGACAACCGTAAGACTTACGACTCTAATTTTAAAAACTCGTTAAAATATACCGTTTGGACAATAAAATATGTAAAAATCAGCGAGATCGGAGAAAGTCGAAAAAATGGCCCAAAAATGGACCCCCTCCCCATGGGCGCACCCAGGGGGGGGGGGGTTTGGGGGTTCCGACCCCCTCCTTTTTGTCCGACCCCCCCCCGGGAATTTTCGGGGAGAAAGCAAAAATTGAGCTATTTTTAGTGCATAAAAATAAAAATTATGAAAATTTTTCGCGCCTGCGGCGCTTTTCTGTCTCCACTTTTAAAATTTTTCTCGCCTGCGGCGCTTTTCTAACTGAATTTTCAAAATTTTTCGAGCCTGCGGCGATTTTCTAACTGAATTTAAAAATTTTTCTCGCCTGCGGCGCTATTATATATGTATTAACGTTTATAACGTTTTGGAACCTGCGGCGCTTTTTTACCTCAATTTTTCTTGCCTGCGGCGCTTTCTTATCTCCATTTTACTGAATTTCCGTTCCTGCGGTACTTTTCTATTTCTGTTTCAAAAAAAATGCGTGCCTGCTTTTCTACGTCGTATTTTTTAAGTTTTCGCGCCTGCGGCACTATTCTACTGGGGTTTTTTTAGACAAAAATAAGTGGGGGGAGAGGTCCAAAAGTGGGGGGGGGGAATAAAATGAGCTAAAAATGCGAAGAATACAGTATAAAAAGCCTGTTTTCTACATATACTGCTATAACCAAGCATAAAAGTGCACAAAAATTACGTTTTGGCACCAAAATAGACGATTTTCGACCAAAAAATGCCGGCGAAGCCGGAAAATTTTTGAAAATTTTGACCAAAAATCCTAAAAATTTGGCAATTTCTGGGCACTTTAGGGTGAGTGGGGGGAAGCCCAAAAAAGTGGGGGGGGACCCAAAAAGTGGGGGGGGCACCCCCCCCCTCCCCAGTAAAAAAACCCCAGTTCTATATCGAATTTAACAATTTAAAATTTTAACAATGCGCCTCGCAGAGCTTTTTATTCAAATCTTTTCAAGCTTTCCAATACAAATTTTGCCATTATGTCAAAGAATTTCTCAACTTTTATTGAAATATTTTTAAAGATTTCCATTACGGCTTTTTTTCAAAATTTCAAAAATTTTCTCAACTTCGGGGGGGCTCCGCCCCCCAGACCCCCCGCGTTGGCTGGCGACGACTCCTAAATTTCGTCATTTTTGTGGCTCCCAAAACGAACTCTTTGTTGAAAACTTCGCCGCCACCAGAAATGAAACCGGGTCACTATTTGCTGACCCGGTGACCCGGTCGACCCCTGACCCGGTGACCCGGTGACCCGGTATTTTTGAAAATTCAGGTTTAAGCTTGGAAAAATTAAAATTACCTATATCGGGGTGTGATGAGTGTTTTTTCACCTTTTTGGACATTTTTGGCGTCTAAAATAAGAAGTCGGGCAAGATTTTCGTTTTCCTTAAAGTAGTAAAATTGAAAAGTAAATATTGTAAGTAAGCCGGAAAAATTTGAACGAGATCGCACTCAATGTGATGTGAAGTAAACTACATAGCTTTTTGAATCAAACAAATTCGAACAAAATATATACTTCGGCAGTCATTACTTCATCGAATTTTAATCATAGAGCTTACGATTAGCACTTTTGTGTTTTATCATTATTTTAGAAAATATTTTATGTAGTTGCATTGTTGATGGTTTCACTCAGCGGACATTCTTTGAAAATATTTTGCTAATGGCTAGGATTCAGTCAACATATTCTATAAATAAAAACAATCACAACAAACAATCCCAACTCAATTTGTTCCTAAAGATCGTAAGCCATAACAATTAGAAAAATGCAAAGCAAACCTCAGACTCTGTAAACCTTGTTTTGCCGAGGTTTTCTTTCGTACCGACATTTCAAACACACAGTCTGACCCCTCCTTCCAAAAATGATAGCAGCTGCGAAAATCACTTACAGTAGCTGGAGCATGGAGAATTTTAGATTTTAAAATAAAAATTTAAGACTCCCATGAAATAATTTATATTTCCTAGTTGAGATTCAACGCAATCATTGTAGTTTCTAACCTAGATCTAAGCTCGACAGGACATTACAAATATTATGAGGACACTACAGCGACACACATTTAAAAAAACTACACGATTAAGTTAAAAATATTTCTACTGCTTGCTAGATTTTCAGTGCTTATTGAAGTTTTCAGTTGGTGAAAACTGGTAAAAACTCTGAAAAATACGCTATAGCAGTAAAAAATTCCCCAATCGAAAATACCGGGTCAAGACCGGGTCAGAGCTCGTGACCCGGTGACCCGGTGACCCGGTCCATATAGTGACCCGAACTGACCCGGTGACCCGGTGACCCGGTTTCACTCTGGCCGCCACCACCCCCCCCCCCAGCGTAAACGTGTCAGGCGAAGGCAAAAAATTTTTCCGGCTCGACCCCCCCCTTTTCAAAATCCTGGGTGCGCCCCTGCCCTCCCCCTTAAGCCCCCTCCCCAAATTGGGCCGCTATTAATTTCAACGTGTAATTATGCAAAAGCAGTGAGCGTTTGGACCACGTACCCATATAGGGGTGGTGTGAGAGAGGGTCAATTCGTGGGGGGGGGGTCAGCCGATAGCGCGCATAGTTTTGGCCTTCACTGCATAGAGTGTGACGCTTGTCATACTCTTATCATTACGTACTCTTGAAAGAACGTATTTCGGAAAGTTTCGTCAAATTTCATCTTGATTTGCGCCGCTAACCAACAATATGTGCCCAAAAGGAATCACCACCTAAATTAACTAGGCAATTAAATTTAATTAGCTAGGCAATTAAATTAAATTTAATTAACTATACAATTAATGTTTGTCTTGTAATTAATCGACATTCTAGGCAATGGATGTCTGGTTGTTCGCCTGTATCGGTTTCATCTTTGCATCACTGGTAGAGCTGGCCGTGGTAGGCTATATGGACAAGGCAGCTCAGATGGCCAGATGCACGAAAAGTCGACTAAATTCCACCGCCTCAAGATTGTCCACAGCCGACATTCTTCGACGCACCAGCTACCATCCGATTGAAAATCCCGGTTACGGCGCCACAGTGGCTGCGATGACAGTCGACGATCAGGACAGTGGCGAATTGAATGGTACTGGCTTTTCCTCTTAGGGTCTTTTCGCGGAGGGAGTTAAGTGAGTTAAAAGGGTTAAAATTAACTCAATCCTTTTCGCGCACAGGGATAAAAGAGTTAAACAGTTCATTTTAACTCGCGTGCAGGGTTAAACTAATTAAAAATTTTTAACTCTACTCTTTTAACTCGCGCGCGAAGTTGTCGCTGGAGCCTCCGTTAGCGCAGTGGTTTCGTACTGCTGCGCTATAAAGTGGAGGATCATGTCAAGTCTAGAGTTTGGAAAAAATAAGCTCTAGCACCCAATTTCTACTATCCCCCCTGCTGGCAATTCACCGAGATTCCAAGGGGTGGCCGCCTTAAGGTGGAGCTGCCGCGGTGGGCTTATTGCATAAGCAGCAATAGGCACATCGCCGGCCTTGTCAAACGCCTCGGTTAATTGCGAAGGCAATTAGTCGGTGTCAGTTCCCCTCCCCAGTCAAAAATAATCAAATTCGTGCAGTACTGACACCACTCCTAACCGGCGTGAGCTAACTGGAGTGGGGCGAACTAAAAAAAAAAAAAAAAGTTGTCGCTGAACTGAAGAGCACTTGAATCCTTTTTCTTCTTTAATTTACAAATGTATGCAGCAAGAAACTGAAGTAAACGCGGACTGGCAGACAAATCTCTGAGGGCTGTAAAGTTTTCTTAATCATAGTTAATGAAAAACGTCAGTCGTGCGCCTGCCGTAAATAAGCGCTTTTGGAAGAAAGGATAAACTAATGTTAACCCTAACTCACTCCTTTTCTAAAGTCTAAAGAGTTAGTACGCCACGCATTCTTGGAAAGTCCATCACGAGAAAAAACAGTTGACCATTAGCTCTCTTTTGTTTGGGACTAAGGTTTTGTCTTAGTTCAGTACTTCTTGACCTTATACTAATTAAATTAAACATATACTATCAAGCAGTGCTATCAGTACTGCTTTCAATAACATAAAATACTTCTCTGAAATATTAAGACATCTATTTGCTATGACGCATTAATATTCAATTTTAATTAACTTTTACACATTTTTTGGCAATAATTTGTTCCAGCATATTTTCTGTGCTATTAATTGCAGACTTGCGACAGCGCCCGATGAACTCATCGCCAACAATAATAAACTCTCAGGGCTCCTCTCCCAAAGCTCCTCGAGTTATGCTCAAACGGAACATCAGCATGTACGGACCTCGAAAGCTGGATCACTTAACCCAGAAAAAGAAGCAGGGCGAATTGACTGGCGAATTTGTGGACCAGATTGCCAGAAGGGCCTTTCCGGCCATGTTCCTGATTTTCAATCTGGCCTATTGGGTCAGCTACGCCAGACACGATCCCTATGCCATTGTTGAAAGTTAAATGTTTCCCACCTGTGCAGGTTGCATAATAAAAGTCTGTGTTGAAACTGTCAGTAGGCAGGAGCCTTCTGGCGAAAGAGCAGCAGATCAGGGTAGAGTAGAGAAGAGCAGAGTTAAGATTAACTTCATTCAAGCTTGACTTCTTTTAGCACGTTGACCGCTAGCTGAGCTACAGGTGGGTCAGCCAGCCCAAAACTTTGCACTATGCTACCACACTTCTACATAGTTTGCAATAGATTTGAGCTGACATAGTGGCAACATAGTGCCAACTATCATATTGCTAACATCCTGGTGTAGACTTTTACGACATCAAAACTCAAAAAAGAGTAATTGTACTAAGATTTCAGGTTCGCGAGTGTGCTCATATTTGACCCTATCTACCGGTTAACTTAGCCGACTGAAAAAGGCGACGACAGTCCAAAACTTAGGTGTCGCGAGTTTATTGAAAAAATAATACAAATCGTAAAGTTATAAACGTAGCAAATTTACACCAAGCACCAGTATAATATTATTTTTTTAAGACAACAGGAGAAAACTAACCGTTAAATAAATTTCAAAACAATCCGCAAAATAAGCAAGAACAATAGTAAACAAAATTTGAGGTAAATCCTCTCAAAATTACCAAAGAGTAAACAAATTGTCCTCCCAAAAGATACGAGTGCCGCCAGGCACAAACCCAGAAAAAGAGGGGCAACTAACTGAATACGTGGCCAAATTTGGAGAGTTTAAATATATATATATATTAGCTGTGTCCGGCCTTGGACATTACACAGAAGAGAATCTATTTTAATCTACTTTGAGTGTTTGTCAAGTTGACACTCACTTTTCAACAATTTAAGATAGAAATCAAGGAAATATTCCACACTGGTATGTCCTTATATTGTGTAGAAATGTAGAATTTAGCACCAGACTGCGATAAAGAGAGTTGGTTCGCGAAGTGTGTGCGAAATCGAGATTCCTGATAAATTTTACCAGGAACAAAGAACAACAATTCTTTATTTCAGACATAAAAATTTTCACATAAATACTATCTGCCTTCTCGTTAGCAGCGACTATTATGGAAAGGCGGAAAGCGGAAAAATAGAACGGCAGAATGGCTTGTACCCTTTGTCCTCGGAATTCGGTTGGATACAGACTGGGAGAATTCCTGATGCTAAGTCACAGCGAGCCAATATCTTCACCACACTTGCATTGACGGGTTGTTCAGTCACTACGATTCGATAACATTTACAAAACCTCCAGATAGTTGTTTACAACCAACAGGTCTATCCATCGAAAAATTGTGGAAACTCTAAGTTATTAGAATTATGAAAGACGCTACGCAACCCAACGTTACGGATGATGAAAAAGCGGTAGCAATGTTTATATCTGGGCAGCCTTTTTGTCGGACGGAGGGTGGAAATCTGGTGCGTTCTCCCCAAAATAGGTACTGTATGATTTAGTGCGTAATTTGAGATTACAAGCTAGTTTTCAAAAGAAAAAAATCGTAGTGTAGGTAATCGGTTCATCAAGAGCTTTCGAATGATATCCATATTGTGGGTATTGGAGAAAATGTTTTAAATCCGGAAAATCTGGTTTTCGCAAATTCCGGGAATTGAATGCATTTTCAAGAGTTCGCTCTATAACAAAAGTTGTTCTCCTCGATAAGAGCTTTCGAATGATGCCCATCTTGTGGGTATTGAAGCAAATTTTTAAAATCCGGTAATTTTGAAAACCCGAAACTCCGGAAATTGGGTACATTTTAGTGAAAACCTTCTATGAGCAAAAATTTATAACGGGAGCAGCTCTGTTCGATTATGAAAACCTAATTTTGATTGCGATAAAAATTGTTCGAAAAACTAACAAGTAGGCCCCTAAAATGGGCATTATCTCGCAATCGAGCTAGAAACTATCAAATGATGCAGTCCACACAGTGCGGCACCTAGCGCAGCTTTAATTTTTTGAATTCTGTGCCTGAACCTGAGTACGAAAGCGCTGCTCTGGACTCTAACTGCTGACCCCTTCCACTGCAAAACAGGCCCTAGTGAACAAAGTAAATTCGTTCGATACGCTTGCAAGCTGAACCTCAAACTACACACACTGGTGTGTGTTTCGAGCTTAAACATCTCACCAGTGAGCGAGTACCGTCGTTTAGAACCGGCACTGATTTGATTTGAACACGGGGGTTACCAGGATCTGATTTGCAGTCAGCCGTTAGGTTGCAGAGCATAGTTTTTACAATGACCCCAAAGCATGAATAATGACAAACCTTTTATATTATGTACTCTTAAATACGTAGATCATTCCAGAATGTCTGTAAGCAAGATGAATTCCAATTTCCAGCAACTGATCCGTCGTCATTTAGTCGACCTATTCAATTAAATAAAATTCCCTGCCAATTTTACAACTTCAGCAGTAAATACCAACTGCATGACATTTGTTAACAGTTCAGTTGAATGTCTGGTGCACCGAATGTCTTTCTTTGAATGTTGAAAATTTATCACAACCAATTGTGTGAACGTCAAAATTCCCTTCAAATGTTGCAATAGTATTCAAATACAGTAGATAGCTGTGCTGATCAGATTTTCTTTGCTGGTGAACTGTACGAGTAAAAATTGCAACTGGTGAAAGCAATTGCAGACTAATTTGCATATTGGAGCAGACGTTCTCAATATTCTAGCTCAGATTTGCAACCAAAGGGGGCCGTGTTATTGCGATTCTGCCCAGCTGTTTCAAATTTTAAAGAATTATAATTCTGTTTAGAAATTTTTAGAAAAGCATTTACCACCATTTTAACAGAAATCAATGATCACGTAACATCGACGACGTACAGAAAAAGTTTTCTAACGAAGTTTTAACCAAGTCCCCCTCCAGTACAAACAGCCAGCTAGATGTGTATAGTTGGAAGTGTATAGGCAACCAAACTTTACGGGCGGAAACTGTGCGCGTATGGAAACGACGAACCTGGAGGAGACTTATGTTCCAGTCGACCTGGGCAGGATCTCGCCAAGAATAATTAAATCTAACTGACTACTAAATAGGGCTTATTAAAGGGACAAATGACTGTCTAACTACTCAACTACTGAAGAGATTTTGATTAAAATAAATACACGCTCAGTAAATAATTAGCCTACCTAGACTTAGGAATAACTCAAAGCCTACCTACCGAATATACAATTCTAACAAAACCTAAATAAAGACACCCTAACGGCTCAGCTACTGAGACCGCATTTAATAAAGAAACAGGCAAAGGGAGAGACTCCCGAAAATTACACAAAGAATTTTGACAATGGAACATTCATCAGTAAAGTTTACAAAACAGAGAAAATTCAGACAAGCAAACACTCTAAGAAATAGCAACACCTAAACGGGACATGAATAAAATTTCGATACATTTACAAAACAGTTTACGTAAACAAATCAAACCCCACAAATTGTTTAAACCCTTCAAAAAGCTATTATCTCAGAGATATGTCCCTAAGCCGTCGCGGCCAATTAAACTATATAATATGTCATACTAAACTCTTTTCTAAAATTAAATAGCAATATTAGTTACCGATTTAAAAGGAAATAAAACAAAATAACACACCTCTAATAAATTTAGATTGACCCACGAGGTCGCCTCAGAGTCCGCACTATAAAAGAAAAACAATCAATAACTTACTACACCGAGGGGTCCAAATTGAAAGGCACTAAATGACACACTTAAAGGTAAGGCCACAGCGATTAAGACGGCCACACGCTAGAGTGAAGAAAGACCAGACAGACTAGTTTTAAAGTGAAGGCTGAGAGAGATGCCTAGTGAATTTTGATTGGCTGGATTTGAGACCCTCTTGCAGACCCGACTATGCGCTTCCACAAGGCTAGCTCAACAGCGCCACCTAGTCGCTAAGTGGGCTGAATAAAACATAGCGCATTTTAACATGGCAAAAATTAGATTTCACCCAAATTTCAATACAAACTTACACAATTTTACACAAAACACATTTCACACTAAAATTATCATTCTTACCAAAATCTCACTTTCAAATACACTCAATAAAACATACACACATCACAACTCACACATTACAGATGAGCTCAATACTGAGCATAGACATCAATTTAGTGCTTTGTCCAAAACAGTTCAAAATCGTACTCAAACGATTACAAGTATCTCGCCTCTAGGCGAGATAAAAATTTTAAATTTTCCCTGAATGAATCCCAGATCTTTCCGTATTTCTGAAATCTCGGGTTCCTGAGGATCTTAAAAATATACACATTATATAGGCTACCTACAAATGATAACTCAGTACAGCTGCTCACATTTAGGTTCCAAGAATTTTTGGTCAGACTTTAGTTTGCACACGTAGTGATATTTACGCAAGTGCTTTACTATGCAAATTAACGTATATAGCTATTGGATTTTGATATCTATATATGCAGTGAGCCCATTATACTAGTTAAAAGTTGTGAGGAACATCGAACAGTTAGGATTGTCAATTTGCTGATAAATTACACGTAAGTATGTAATTTCAAGAATGTTTTCAAAATAACGATAAAATCGATTACGCATTGCAGTAATTCTAATTAATAGCGTCCTGTAGGCATTGTATACTGTTTTATAAATCCTAACATAATGACGAAATTTGACGATAGCCGATATCGGGGTCTGGAGGGCAGAAACCCGCAGAAGCGGAAAATTTTCTGAATTTTGGACATGAAAGAAATATTTCGTGAACGTTTTCTTGCCATTTTAGCATGTCAATAAACGGCAATGAGAGAGCTACCATTGCACATGTCGAATCGTTCTAGAGGAAGAAAATGTGAAAAAACGCATTCAAGAGAAATTGGCTTTGTCCAGCAAGTTTATTTTTGATCTTGAAGAAACACACGTACTTAAATACTTACAAACCTAGAGCAAAAAATATTTCAATAATTACTATCTTTAGTAAAAAAGAATTGAACAAAGTAAGGTTGTTGCGGCGTCGCTATGATCAAAAATTAGTAAGTAGAGGTCTGGGCGGAGGCGGCAGCCCCAGCAAAAAGCTAGAGCTCCTTTTAGCATTTTAAGCACTTTGGAAGTTTTTTAGAGCATTCTGTGATTAACATCAACAAAATCTGTCTGTGCATTTATATGTGCACTTGTGCGCAGTGCATTTTGGAGTGTGCATTCGCATGCAATGCAATGCAAATGCAAATGCAAATGCAATGCAAATCCGTAGTAATTCAAAATTCAGTACGTAGTCAAATCATTCCGATGCCTGCATAACCGAAATCCGGTGCGTAATCAGATCGAGCCGGTGCGTCGATAATTGAAATCCTGTGTGTCAGTAGCAGGGTTTTTTTTGCGTCCAGATGTGCGTCTGGACGCAGTTTCTTATCTGGACGCAATAAAATTTTAGCGGGACGCAAGCTAGACGCAACATTATTTCGGGAGAAAATTCACTTTTGTAAGAGTAAAACTTTAAATGTTTCCAGTACCAATTTTTCCGTTTTTTCCAAAAATTTCTTCAGGTCCTGGGGGCTCCGCCCCCAGACCCCCGGTGTTTCCCACTTTGTCATGGAATGCCAAGCTGCAAGGTCATGTCTCAATGTTACTCAATGTTATTTGTTAAGTTTTTGTCCACCTGCATCCATATATATCAGATCATTTCGAACTCATGAATTTCACGTCAATAAATACGTAGAGTTTAACTAGGTGCATTTATGTACATTTATATATATTTATACATTTACATTCAAGAGGTCAGGCAGGATCAAGATTAGTACTAAAGTAAAACCCCGAAATTAACAAAATTTGTAACTGTAGCAGAATATCCAAATTTTTTGGTTCGTCTAAAAACCGTTTTTCGCAAAAAAATACACAAATAGCAATTTAAAATAATGCAAGATTACCATTTTTTTGAAATTTTCAAATACAAAAGGCCTGTGTACGAGCAATTCGAATTCACTATCAATTTATCGTAACTAACGTTAATAGTATTTACAAATGCTTCAGTTTTGCAGTTGAATAACGCTGCACGGAGCATACACGCTTCTCTATTGACTTTACACTGACTTTATTCAAAATTCAAGAATTCACAGATGCAATTAACAAAAAATGCACTAGCGTTAGGAGCTTTAGTTAAAATAGATGTAACAGTTGCCAAATAATCTTCTTAAACATTTCCACAACGGATTTAATCCGTAATTTCGAAAAATCTTCAACGTCTGGGGGGCTCCGCCCCCCAGATCCCCCGGTGCTCTTTTGCAATAATCCTGCTATTAAGGATCACCAGTTGTCAAAGTTTGCGAAACCGAATGTATGTTTTAACGTTTGCTACCGTTCTTCTCAATCATATTCCTAAATATTGCATAAATTTTTAATACTATAATTAGTTTAACTAACATTGAAATATCGGAATAATGTGTGTCAATTGTATATATATATATATATATATATATATATATATATATATATATATATATATATATATATATATATATATATATATCGAAAATTACTAAGTTCTGCAACAGACGCCAAATAAAATCTTTTTAAACATTTCCATTACGGATTATTCTGCAATTTCAACAAAATTCTTCAACTTCTGGGAGGCTCCGCCCCCCATACCCCCCGTCGTGTATGTTGGACGCATCTATATTCTTGGTAGGTAATCCTGTAATCGTGTATTACCGTTAAGCAGCATCAGCTTTCTAAATAGTCTAAATAGCTTTGCACTAAAGAAATTATCGAAATTTTTATAAATAAAACAATTTTTGCACTAAAAAACACGCTAAAACAAGATTTCTGCCTGGACGCAAAATTTCTTAACGGGACGCAACTTAAATTTAGCGGGACGCAAATCCGAAAACCAAAAAAACCCTGGAGGCCAAATTCGGTGCATCAGTAGGCTAAATAACCGAAACACGGTGCGTAGTCAGATCAATCCGGTGCGTAGATAACTGAAATCCGGTGGGTCAGTCTTTTCTGACTTAAAGTGTTTATTATTTAATGAAATAAATGAAATGAAAAAAAAATGAAAAAATGAAATTTAATGAGTTAATGAAATACACGTTATCAACTGTATTGTGGACTTTATCACTCAATAATGACCTTATTTTGGTCTTGGAAACATGTTGGCAATCTTCGTTTTTAGTTTAAAGCCACCGTCTAATGTTAAAATTACAGTTCATTTCACGAAATCCAGGGCTGTTCGCGTAATTTACGAATTGGCGAAAACGGTAAAATGTCGCTAAGTGTTAGCGATACCAAAGTTAGCAAAATGTCAGAAACAAATTGGCGAAAAAAGAGGAAACTTCGCCAATTAAACAGACTTTTCGCCAATTTTTGCGAAAATCACCGTCACTTTGCGATATTTCGCCAATATGCAAACTGCGCCAACAGTCCTGAATTTCGTGAAATGTACTGTACTTTATGGTCAGATGTTTTTATCATTAGAAACAGCTGAAAATGCGATTTTTGGTATAAAGATAAAAATGTTTGGGGGAGTGTTGGAGGTATCTGGAGGGCCTCCTACAAATGTTGCGGGACTCCCCCCCCCCCACCATGGGCGTATGGGGGGAGCAATTTTGGGGGTTGAAACTACCACCTTTTGGGAAATTTTTATTAATTTTCATTACAAAGAAATGTAAATTCTTGTCAAAACCACCTCCTTTTCATTAGCGCTTTTGTCAAAATCCCCTCCTTTCGCAGTAATTTAAAATCAGAGGAATGGTAATTCTATGAACTCTTTTCGCACTTACAGTAATGTTGTAAATTGTGGCCGAGCTAATGTTGCGAGATACGGGCCATCGGGATTTCTTTAGGCCAAGATAGGAAGGCCATTGATATAATAAAATCGGATTCAAATAAGCTTTCTTTTTAACTGTTTTATTGAATTCTCGTAGCATAGTTAACAAAATTTAAGATTTTAAGGCAGAAATAGTTAATGTCTCCGGATCTGGTTTTACTAATACTGAAACTTGGTCAACTGCAGATGACCCAAACTCTTTTCTCTCGTGTAACAGCCTGTATCATGTTTTCAGAGCAGACAGGACCGGCAGAAGGGTGGGGGGTGCCATTATGGTTTCCACTTTGCTCAAGTGCTGCCAAGTGAATGTGCCTGTTCACAATGATGCTGATGTAGTTTGTATTAAAATTAAGTGTTGCGATTTGGATATGCTCGTATGTAATGTATACAGGCCTTCAGTTTCTCTTAGTCACCGCTTGGAATACTTTGACCTGCTATTATAATTTTTAAATCATCAAAATCTTTCTATTATTGTTGTAAGTGACTTCAATTTCCCTGGTATTGACTGGCCCAACACTACCGCTGCCGCGGTGCACAAACAAGATGAATTCTTAGATCTATTCACTTCTTTTGGTCTTGTTCAATATGTACTTGAGCCGACAAGAGATGTCACTGTTTTGGATTTAATAATTGCGAGTACACCCTCTCTCATTTCAGAAAGAAAATGTGTGTGCCCCCAATAGTGATCACAATTTTTTACCTTTTCTATTAATGCTACATGTTTGAATTCTGTACCGAATAATTTACCTACAAAAGTCTGGGCTAATTCTGATAACGCTGCGTTGTATGGGGGCTTACAGGCAACGAAGTGGGATTTGTTATTTAAGGATAAATCTATTGACGAAATACTTGCTTGAACCACATTGATATATTTGTACCGATGAAACTAACGGACAAGCGGAAACACCCTCGAAGGCACTCTAATAATACCAAGAGACTGTTGGCTAAAAAGAGAAAAGCGTTTCCATAGATGAAAAAGAGTCCTACTTCTGATAACAGAAAAGCGTATAAATTAGTCACTCAACTTCGTTCTGACTCTGTAAAAAAGATAACCTGAAATATGAGGCCAATTCTTTTTCGAACCAAAACTCTAAAGCATTATGTTAAAAAACCTTTGTCTCCTCATAGTAGTTTGCTTTTGCTAGTCAATGGTGGCCGCCAGGTGTCTGGGGATCTTGATATGTCGAATATGTTTGCTAACCAGTTTTCTTCTGTTTATGTTACTGATGATAATAATCTGCCGACTGTACCGGAATATGATGTCGATGAGAATATGGGCCAGTATAAAAAGCGGACGCGGACGCGGACGTAAGGTATAAAAAGCGGACGTCACTTTTTGGTATAATCCGCGTACGCGGACGAAAGATATAATTTGCGGACGCGGACGCGGACGCGAGGTATAAAACGCGGACGCGGACGTGAGGTATAAAACGCGGACCCAAAACGGGCGCTAATATAATCTGCTTGCAGCATAAAGTAATCAGGTTTCATAAATGAGTTGTACACAAAGATGCACTTCTAATAGAACTTTAGCCATAAAACGTTTGGACGACGTCATAAAATAGCGGCAATAATTTACAATTACATAAAAGATAAATATTTCACTCTCACCCTGATGGTTACCCTGACGTTTGTGGGGTTAGGAGAAGCTTAGGAGAAGTAATTTAGTTTCGCTTGAGCATCACACACCTTTGACTCGAACCTGCAAAATTCCAACACGAAGTCCGGTCATTTATTTTTGGAAATACAGCTCAAAGGTGCAAAATCTCACACTATTTTTGGCTAAAATTTCCATTAATTTTTCGTTCGGCCTTCCTTTTCTGGCACTGCCCCTTGTCCCTTGGCCCTGATTTTGCTAGCCCTCGTGCCGAAACTCCAATTTTTGAGGGGTCCCGTGCCCCCCATACCCCCCATGTTAAAGTGTGCCTTTAATACTATAAAATATAAAACTGCGAGCGAAATGAAAAACTACGAGCGAAATGTAAAAACTACGAACGAAATCTTGTAGAAATTACAAGACGCAATCTTTTCTACATCTACGACTTGTACAAAACCTTTGTTCTACATATGTATCAGCCACAAACCCAGTTTCTGCGAGAAATTTTAAGGAAGTTTTTCCGCATTGATTTAAACTAGTTGAAAGAATTAAAATTAACTCAATCCTTTTTGTACAAGGGTAGAAGACTTAACCAGATTATTTCAGTTAACTTGTTTGGTGCAAACAGTCAACAATTTCTTAAACATTAAAATGGTACGAATAAGTGCTAATTTTCATCTAATCCGCTTAAATCTAAAATCTAAAATAAAATAAAATAAAATCTAAAATAAATCTAATCTAATCTTTAAAGAAATAGGGCCACAGAAAAATGAAAAATTATGCATAATCCCTCCTCTCACATTATAGCTGGTTGGCTCGGTGCTGCTTTTATATATATGAAGATAGAAGATGAAGGGCACAGTGACATAAAAAATTAAATTTGAAAATTTTATTTGGTTTATCGGTTTTCGCAAAAGGTATTATTTACTTTATAAAAAAAATTGTAAAGTGTTTAATTTTTTAAAATATGTCCCAGATATATTTTGTAAATCTATTGAAAATTTTCTAAACGATCGCTATCAGGTGGTAAGGGTGAACGGGGTGTAACCATCACGGTGTCAGGTTCTGAGTGGGGTGCCTCAAGGAAGTGTGTTAGGTCCTTTTCTGCTCTTGGTGTATATTAATGATGTAATTAATAGAGTTGAACAAAGCTATGTAAAAATATATTATACATGTGGTAGTGATGTTGACCGTAGTGTACTCTTGAATGATATCGAAAACGTTTTTGGGTGGGCGAACGAGAACCAATTGAAAATTGCTTTGGAAAAGTGTGTTTTAATACATTTCGGTGGAAAATGTAAATTGGATTATACAGTGAGCAATACTCAGAAAACAGCTGTAAACTCCATGAAGGATCTAGGAGTTATCGTAGATGATAAATTCAAGTTTTCTCAACACTGTTCATTGATAAGTGTTAAAGCTTTGATTAGTATGAACATTATTTTTAAGTAATTTCGATCACGACACCGGTATTTTCTGTGTGCAATGCATACTACTCATATACTACCTATTTTGGAGTACTACTCGCAGGTGTGGTCTCCTTATTTAAAAAAAGACATTGAGAGAGCAGAAAATGTACAAAGGCGGTTTTCTAAGCTGGGTTTGCGCAACAAAACGTATTCTGAGCGTTTGGCAATTTTGGAATTAGAAAGTTTGGAATTGCGCAGTACCAAAGCAGATCTCAATCAGCGCTTTCGCATAGTAAAGAATCTCGACAACATTGATTATTTTGCCTACCGTCAGGATGCGGGATTAAGGGGTCATAATTTAATGTTAGCTTCTGTACATTGTCGAAGAAATGAGAAATTAAATTTTTTCAGTAGCAGACTAATCAAATTGTGGAATGACCGCCCCTTTGAAGTTGTCAATGTTGATTCACTTAATCTTTTAAATCGAAACTGCGGGATGTAGATTTGTCAATTTATAAGTCGTAGTAATTTCTGTATTCAGTAAATACGGTATTTACTGAAGTCTGACCAAAAAATGTGCGTACAAAATCTGTAAGGCCTCTAGTGAACTCAATATACGTCGTAACTCCATAAAATCATATATTTTCGGAATACTTGCAGCGAGACGAACATTTTTATAAAATTTAAAATTTTTTAAAATTTCAAAAATTTTGAAATATCGGTTTATCGGGGTATTTTTCAGGACCGTTCAAGCTATTCAGCTCATTCTTTCAGAAACATTTTCCCGTCCGAAGACGCATCGATTGACACAAGAACGAAAAATATCGATTGAGAAATAAGCATTTTATTCCAAAATTTCGTTTTTCCATTTCCTTTGATGTTTGCCGCTTTTTGCAACTTTGACTGGTTATTGCTCGCGACTCGCTCAGCGGAAAATTTTTTCGATTAGATTTTCAGGACTGCCTAGGCGCCCGCTTTCACCTGATATATGTGGTATTTCAAATTTTGAAAGTCGATTTTTTTAAAAAATACCACTTTTTGACCAAAAATTTCGGCAAAGCAGAAGGTAATCATAAAATTCAAGCTGAGCTGAATCCTACGAAATAAAGCTTTTGTTGCTACGACTTATATTGCGCCAGCAATGAATTTTTAAACATTATCCCTTATTTCTTATTATTGTTATTGAGTTCACTAGAGGCCTTACAGATTTTGTACACACATTTTTGGTCAGACTTTAGTAAGAATGGTATTTTCTTTAAACTTCCTATCATTACACATAAATACCATTTTTACTGAAACTTGTCCAGTAAATACTGTATTTTCTAGTAAATTCTCTATTTACTCGCAAGGGGTTGACAGTTTAGATAACACACCGCTTTACTGTAAGGCAGAAATAGAGCAGACTGAATAGTCAGACAACTAACACAAAGTCTCAAAGACTAATTTGCATAATTACAACTTCAAAGTCAGACATACAGAAACCAGTTAGAACCAGTTACGCAATCTAAGCGTCACAATTTTGTGTTAAACACCATTGTCTTTGTGTGTGGCTAGGGGTTCAAAGGGCATGCCGACGTCATATTTAAAGCCAAAAGATAGGAGATACATTTTCACAATATGTGCAAAGGGGCACATGAAGATAAACTCCAGGCGTTAAAACTATTAGTTTACAAAACTAAGAAATTGTTTTAATTTTAAGACAGTTTTTAAAATCAAAACAGATATGTATGTATTACATAATCATAATGAATTACGATTAATTAAAAATTAATACGTTGCTTAAGGGTTTTAATCTTACTTAGTTTTCGTTATATAAAAATACACGAATAGCACATTAAAACTTTTAAAATGCAAAATTTATTAGAAAATACAGAAAAAGTGCGTGTAGAATGCATGTATCTGTTTTGATTTCAAAAACTGTGTTAAAATTAAAACAATTTCTTAATTTTGTAAATTAATATTTTTAACGTCTGGAGTTTATCTTCATGCACCCCCTTTGCACATATGTATTGTGATATATAATGTATGACCTATCTTTTGGCTTTAAATATGACGTCGGCATGCCCTTTGAACCCCTAGCCACACACAAAGACAATGGCGTTTAACAGAAAATACAGAATTTACTGGAAAATACAGTATTTACTGGACGAGTTTCAGTAAACATGGTATTTACGTGGAAAGGTAGGGAGTTTAAAGAAAATACCATTCTTACTAGCAAGAGTACATAATACATAAGAGTGTGACAAGCGTCACACTCTATGTAATCAGCTCGACAGCCATGCTCTGCGCGCTAACGGCCCACCCCCCCGCAATTGCGTACCTAGTGGACCCCCCCCGCAAATCAGTACCTAGTACGCAATTGCGTATGTTCACTCGCTGCTGCAATATTCCATTTATCGGGACCCCCCTGCAAATGTGACCTATCATTCGACATTGAAAAGTGATAGGTCACATTTGCGGGGGGTCCCGATAAATGGAATATTGCAGCAGCGAGTGAACATACGCAATTGCGTACTAGGTACTGATTTGCGGGGGGGGGGTCCACTAGGTACGCAATTGCGGGGGGTGGGCCGTTAGCGCGCAGAGCATGGCTCTCGAGCTGGACGCTTGTCACACTCTTATGTATTATGTACTCTTGTTACTAGTAAATACCGTATTTACTGAAATCGGCCAGTAAATACAGTACTGAATACAGAAATTACTGCGACATATACAAAGATTTTTTAACCGTTTTGTGGCTATTTTACTGCACATGTTTATACAATGTTCACGTAGTTTGTTGATGTACTGTTATATATGTTGTTGTACGGATGCATGTATTAAGAAGATGTATATACAGTTCTTTGTACTCATTTTCAGTAAATGTTTTATTACGTGACTATAATCTTTACTGAATAAACCAATTGTTTGTTTGTTTGTTTGTTTGTTTGTTTCCCGAAATCCCCTGCCCCCCCCCCAGTGTTTATTGTTGCGAGAAGTACACGTTTTTAACTGAAATATGGACTTTGAAGGTGCATTCATAGGTCCAGACGCAAACAGACGCGAGTAAGAAAAGCGTATGTATTAAGACGTGCACATGAATCTGTTACAGTAATTTTTAAACGGTTAAAACGGCTTATTACAATCAGAGGCGTCGACGCGCTGCGACGCGCCGTCTCTGAGCGTTTGCGACTATGAATGCACCTTGACTCATTATTGACCTCGTTTTGGACTAGGAAACATGTTGGCAATCAAGTTTTCGATTTTAAAACAATGTCTAATGTCAAAATTGCTTCATATGGAATGTTCATTGGCATTGGAAACGGTTAAAAATGCGATTTTTGGCATGAAAATAGAAAAATATTTTTGGGGGTAGGTTAGGGTTTTGAAATACAGAAAATTTTGCGTTTTATGCCATTTTTTGAATTTCCTGAGGTCGGAATTTTGGGGGCGGGGGGGGGGGTAGGAGGGGCGTACTGCCCATCTCAGCTCATGAAAAAGGGCTAAATTACAGAAACTTTTGCATTTTTGGCCACTTTTCGAAATTTCTGAGGTCCGCATTTAGGGGGGTACCCCCCATCTCATTTCGGCAGTTGAGTTGACCGCCAAATTTTCAAGGTTTACCCTCCTCCCCACCACAACCAAAATTTCCGGTGAAACTATGTATGCTCCAGCATAGTTTCCCTGGAACTTTGGGTCTGGGGGCATAGCTGTGGCTGGCGAAAAAACTGGGGGTGGGGGTTCAGAAAAAAAGTAGGGAGGGGGTTTGGCGAAAAAAGGGGGTGGGGCCGTGGGGGGAGGTCGCGAAAAGTCGATTTGGGAAAAACCGAAAAATCGGTTTTTCGTTAAAAAATTGAAAAATTTTCTCAATTTACAGCTATTTTTAACGATTTTTAGCTTAATTAAGCGAATTCTAGCAATTTTTTCGCTAATTTTTGGAATTTTTTGGAAAAATTTCGAATTTATAGCTAAAATTTTCAGAAAATTTTCTAAAGTTTAGGGAGGGGTTAGAAAATTTTTAGGGGGGAAGGGTCTGAAAAAATCGATTTGGGGGGAGGGGTTGGAAAAAATTGTTAGGGGGGGGGTCGGTGACCCCTCCATTTGGGGGGAGGGGTCCCCCCCCACCCCCTCCCCCCTAACACACCTATGGCTGGGGGGGGGGTAAATCTTGGCTAACCTTCGAAATGTGATGGGGGTACCCCCCAGAATGCGGACCTCAGCCATTTCGAAAAAGGGCCAAAAAATGCAAAAGTTTCTGTAATTTAGCCCTTTTTTCATCAAAATAAGGCTTGTTCTTAACGTTTTAGGCGTTTTTGCACCGTTTTAAAGCGATTTTAGGTCAAAATTTTAAAAACATTTTTCAAAAAATGACCATTTTTCGACCAAATTTAACTAACTTTTTGGGTCCAAAAATCGTTCGGGGAGGTTCGCACACGAAGCCCTTTTCCAGAAAACAATTGGAAAAAACTGAATTTTTTCCAGTTGTTTTCTAATTATTTTCTGCAGTTGATAAATTTTTTCTAATTGTTTTCAAATTACTTTCTACTAGTTTTCTAAAATAGAAAACAATGGGAAAATATAGTTAATATTTTTTCCAATTGTTTTCTAATTGTTTTCATATAATTTTCCAAATAAGAAAACAATTAGAAAAGAATTTAGACATTTTTTCCTATTGTTTTTTTCTAATTGTTTTCCAGTTAGAAAATTATTCGAAAAATATATAATTTTTTCTAATTTTTTCTATATGATTTCTAGCATTTCGATGTAATATCAAAATAAAAGTGAAAGTGTCTGTCTGTGGGGGTGTCTCTTAGTCAAACAAGAGAGGACTTGCTTGCCAACCGATTTGGGGAGGGAAATGGGATAGGGCAACTGAAATTTTTATGTTGACGAAAAGTAGTTGGGTTCTCAGTCAAAATCAGTTATTTTAATTTACAAATTGTTTTGCATTGTTTGTTTGTTTTCAACTTTGAATGAAGTTTTCTTGTAGAAAATATTAATGTTTCGTAAATGATTCCAAGATTTGATTATAAATTTAATGATAGCGAATACAATTTGTTCTACAGTTTTTTCAATTTAGGATCGCGCAAAAAATCCCGTTGCGAAAATTTTGTTGGGGGAATTGTTAAGGTGTTAATAACTGTCCCCCCACCCCTTCCAAACCCATGACAGCTGCATTGGGTTTGAGCAGGTTTTGTCACATTTAGGTCATTTTATATATATGCACACACATATTTATATATATATATATATATATATATATATATATATATATATATATATATATATGCGTATATATGCATTATATGTAACAATGCAATACCAGTTTTACAATTTTTACCAATTTTTCGCTATACACACACACCTTGGTAGTTTTTGGATACATCTCCAGAATATAATCTGGCGATGTATCCAAAAACTACCAAAGTGTGTGTGTATAGCGAAAAATTGGTAAAATTCATTGGTGTACTAAAAATTGAAATAGATTATTGAAAAAATCTGTTATAACCTTTTAACAAGAAATAAAGATTTTTCCCGGCCCCCAAGAAAATTTTTCTTACCAATTATTTAAATCAAATTATTTAATTTAACCTATCAAAAGTACATATATAAATGTTATATATTAGTGTATTTATATATTCGATGTATATATACTGGGGTTTTTTAGGCAAAAAAGTGGGGGGGGGGGGAGTGGGGGGACGCCTCCCCCACTAGTGGGGGGGGGAATAAAATGAGCTAAAAATGTCAAAAATACAGTATATATATAAAGCCTGTTTTCTACATATATATATACTGCTATAACCAGTAGCGTAGGTACGAAAAATTTTCAGGGGGGGCGGTGTTGACCGAAGGCTGGGGGGGGGGGTAAATTTCATTTTTTGCGCAATAATTGTATGCACGCTACATATGCTGTAACTTTCCCTGTTAATATGTTTTCTAGTTCAGTACATATATATATATATACATAGCTTAATGCTGTTGTAACCGAAAGCGGCACGCAAAAACCCAACGCGGGGGGTCTGGGGGGCGGAGTCCCCAGAAGTTGAAAAATTTTTAAATTTTGCCGTTAAAACGCTGCTGAAACATTGAATTCTTTGCATTGTATATTATCAGTTCCCAAACTAAATTTTGTAGTTTAATTTGCTACCTATTTAAATTTTTGACTTCCACAATCCCGTACGAAAACTAAGACTAAGATGCTCCCATTTGGAACAGGGTATTCTAAGCATATCCATTATCCGTCGTTGAAGGCAGATCATGTTTGGAATAATGCAGTTAATAACAGAACTACAAAGCAGGTAAACTAAGGTAAAGTAAAGCAAACTAGCAGAGGTCTAATTATAATAGGTACACAAGTCCCAAACGGGGGGTCTGGGGGGCGGACCCCCCAGAAGTTGAGAAAATTTTTAAAGTTCGCCATTAAACGCTATTGAAACATTTAATTCTTTACAATGATTTATCAATTGTCTAACAACATTTCGCACCTTTATATATTTGCTATTTTCTACGTTTACTGTCTTGTCCGAAAACTCAAACTATTAGGATGCTCCCATTAAGAACTGCGTATCCTGATTATATATATCAACCAATTATGCCGAAGCTGAGATGTTGGGAATAACGCAGATATTTAACAGCGAAACTGCAAAGCAAGTAGTTATATATACAAACATTCGTTAGCATGCTTAATGAAAAATAATAATTTTGATAATGTAAATAGCCAAAATTCGCGCCGAAGGCGCAAAAATTTTTTAATGGTGTAGAAAATGCATCAATGTTGAGCTATTTTGAAGCATTAATGTACAATTTGTGCATGCTCTTCCCCCCTCTGTATCTACGCTAGTGCCTTCTTTCCCCCTATCTCGCTATAACTAAGTTTAAAAGTGCTCAAAAACTAAGTTTTGGCACCAAAATAGACGATTTCTTACCTAAAATTTCCGGCGAAGCCGGAAAAATATTGAAAATTTTGATCAAAAATCCTAAAAATTTGGCATTTTCTGGGCACCTTAGGGTGACTGGGGGGGGGGAAGCCCAAAAAAGTGGGGAGGGGAACGGGTGGGGGGGGAAGAGGTTGAGTGGGGGGGAGCGCACCTCCCGCCCCCCCCAGTAAAAAAACCCCCAGATAAACGAGTTATTTTGTTGGGTTCCCAGGTTGACTAAATGTTTGTGAACGATTGGTTTTTATAAAAATTAATTGTACCATTTCTGGCATTTTTTTAGTGGATGGGAGGGTGGGGGGCCCCCTCCACTTTTCGGTTCCCCCTCCACTTTTCGGAGCCCCCCGCCCCCCCCCCCACTTTTCGGCAAGCCCCCACCTACTTTTTTGGGGGTCGCCCAAAAGTGTCAAAAAATTAGGTTTTTGAGGTCACATTTTCAAAACTTTTCTCAAGTTTTAGCTAATTTATGGACTTATAAGCTAATTTTAAGCTTAAAACAGCGATTTTTTGCGTTTTTACCTTAAAATGCTAATTTTTCGCTAAAAATTTCGGTATATATATTTTACCTTTGGCTCGCCCCCCTCCCCACTTTTCGGAAGCCCCCCCCCCTTTCAATACCCTAAAAAATGCCAGCCATTTTGAAATAATGTGTGGATTTCTCTCCATTGACACTGCGGAATAGCTAGCCTATAAACTCCAAATTCGTAACGGCTGTTTTTTGAGAAAAAACCGCGAAATTGCGAAATATATATTATATAGCGCGGCGGGAAAAAACCCAAATTTTCGAATTCTGGCTGGAACTTTTTTATTAAGCGACAAATCGAAAATCTAACGATAACTACCACGAGGCCTTGCGAAGAGCTTCAAAATGAGAATGAGAAATTTTCGACCAAACCGATGGGAAAAATACCCAATGCAGGAAAAAACCCATGGGCGGGAAAAAACCCAACCGAATTTTTTGCTGCAAGCATGCCAGAACGGTTTTGACTATACCATTCGAAAGAGCGGGTCATTTTTAATACATCTGAATCAGGGGCGCACCCAGGATTTTGAAAAGGCTGGCTTTTTCCTAGGCAAAAATTTCTGGGGGGGAAGTCTGGGGGCGGTCCCCCCCCAGGTCTGGGCGGGCACAGATTTCTGGGGGGGGGGGAAGAAAATTTTTTCAAAAATGCTTAAAAAATAGCTATTTTTTGCTGCTGAGCTAAAATATTAACTATTTTTAACCTCAACTTAAGCTCAAAATAGCTAAAAAATGCTTGAAAATAGGTAAAAATCCGGCGAAGCCGGAAAAATTTTTCAAATTTTCCTATTTTTCCTATTTTTCCGGGCACTTTAGAGTTCTGGGGGGAGGAAGGCCCGAATCCTGGGGGCGGCGATTCTGGGGGGGGCGACCCAAGTCTGGGGGGGAACGAAATTCTGGGGAGGGCCGCCCCCACCCCCCCCCCCTGTAGGAAAAAGCCAGAAAGGGGGGGGTCGAGCCGAAAAAATTTTTTGCCTTCGCCTGACACGTTTACGCTGCGGGGGGGGGGGGGGGTGGCGGTGGCGAAGTTTTCAACAAAGAGTTCGTTTTGGGAGCCACAAAAATGACGAGATTTAAGACTTGCCGCCAGCCAGGCTCAGCCCCCAGAAGTTGAGAAAATTTTTGAAATTTTGAAAAAAGCCGTAATGAAAATCTTTAAAAAGACTTCAATAAAAGTTGAGAAATTCTTTGACATAATGGCAAAATTTGTATTGGAAAGCTTGAAAAGATTTGAATAAAAAGCTCTGCCAGGCGCATTGTTAAAATTTTAATTTGTTAACATCGAGATACAATAGTGCCGCAGTCGCGGAAATTCAGTAAAATGGAAACAGAAAAATAGAAAAGCGAAGCAGGCGCGATAAATTGAGGTAAAAAAGCGCCGGACGCGCCAAAACGTTGTAACAGTTATTAAACATTAGCGCCGCAGACGAGAAAAATTTTTAAATTCAGTTAGAAAGGCGCCACAGGCCCGAAAAATTTTGAAAATTCAGTTAGAAAAGCGCCGCAGGGGAGAAAATTTTTAAAAATCGAGATAGAAAAGCGCCGCAGGCGAGAAAAATTATAAAAATCGAGATAGAAAAGCGCCGAAGGCGAGAAAAACTTTAAAAACCGAGATAGAAAAGCGCCGCAGGCGAGAAAAATTATGAAAATCGAGATAGAAAAGCGCCGCAGGCGCGAAAAATTTTCATAATTTTTAATTGTATGCACTAAAAATAGTTCAATTTTTGCTTTCTCCCCAAAAATTCCTGGGGGGGGGTCGGGACAAAAAGGGGGGGGGGGTCGGAACCTCCAAACCCCCCCCCCCCGGGGTGCGCCCATGATCTGAATCATAAAATATCAATATTTTTGCAAAAAATCATGTAAAATTGACTTTTCAAAATTTCGTATGTTTAACACGTAAACATAGGCAAATTTTGGAAATTTTTGAAACTTGCTGAATTTCTGCAGTTTAAGCATCCTGTCACATAGAAAACGTGTTTTATTGCATTTAAAGCCAAACCCGACCTATTTTAGTGAAAAATTAGCGGTTTTTGGCGAAATTTGAAAATTTGGCTTGAAATGCCACCATCTCAGATTTTGGCCACGTGGACCTCACATAGAAGGTCGAACCTAGGTATAATCTATACCAAATTAATCAGGAGGCTCTACTGAGCTAAGAAATGCCTAAATTTTTCCTTTGCTGCTAATGGTTAGAAAAAATTTTCATTTTGAAATTTGGGTTTTTCCCGCACATGGGTTTTTTCCCGCCGAGTCTAGGTCACCCCCAGGTCGCACCACACTTACTAGAGCCAAATTGCATACACCATCGTGAAGTTCGAGACATATCCTCTGTGAAACTATAATCCGTTTTTGGCTAAGTCTTTCCAGTAGTTCAGGGTGACCCCCCCCCAAAGTTGACCCTGCCTGACCCCCATGTTGGGACCAAAAATTCCAAAATCTTCAAAGTCCCAAAAAATTTGCTGAGAGGCAGGGGGAACTACAATAATACACCCTCTAGGGTAGTTTTGGACGCTCTTTAAGATAGGCTATTAAAATCCGATCTAGCTCATATGGGTGACTCACACTGGCGATGGGTTTTTTCCCGCATATCGGATTGGGTTTTTTCCCGCCGCGCTATATATACGTAGACCGCTTTCAGTTTTGTCCAAGGTAATGGAATACTTAGTGAAAGCTTATGCACTGAAATTCTTTTAGCATTTTTAGCGTCAACTAGGTATTTTCCTAAGAAATCTAAAGAAGTGTATATCTGCGTACACATACACAGTAACCACACTCACTATAGTGTTCTGTGAAGTTGTATAAGCATTCTTTGTGCAGAGTCGTGGATATACTTACACACTTAACCAGTTAAGACACGAAATTGTAAAAACAAGAGAATATCTAAAGACCGTTACTAATTATATATAACTGCTAAGAAAAATTTAATTTCTAGCTTGAATTTTCCTGAAACCTTTTGCTAGGGGTTGCCGACCACAGACCCCCGCTTTTTAAATTCATGTTTCTTGATCTGGGCGTTGTACTGATTGCTTTGGTTTCTGTATTTATTACAGTGTATCCGAAGCCTTTATATCTGCTTTTATATATTTATATATATATATATATATATATATATATATATATATATATATATATATAAATTTTGTAAATGTTGCCAAACCGTAATTTTAAAGATTTTTCTTGCTTGCTATATAGTTTGCTAAATTATGTTTTAGATTTTTACTGGCTGCTGGAATCAAAATTTTGAGTGAGAATTTTCCTGACATTTACAAACTTTTCTCAGCTTCTCCCCAGACCCCACAGTCTTCAGTTTTAAATTTTTATTTTTGAAAAAAAAACGCACGTACGTTCACATGCTTCGACTTTCGAAAACTGTTTGTAATATGGTGAGTATTATATATATATATATATTCGTTACGTAAATATTCGAAATGAATGTTTGTTTAACAAGGAAGACCTGGAAAAGTAAAGGAAAAGTCAGAAAAAAATCAGAAAACATTAAGAAAATGTTCTGGAAGGAAGCTAGAAAATAGTGAGAAAATATTGAGAAAATAATAGAAGTAGTTTAGAAAACAATTAGAAAAAATATAGAAAATGTCCTTTTTTTTAGGGAAAACAATGAGAAAACATTAAGAAACTTGTTAGAAAACGGTAAGAAATTAATTAGAAAACAATTAGAAAGTGGGCCTCAGTTAGAAAACATTTAACAGAAAATAATTAGAAAACAAATAGATATTTTTAGAAAACAATTAGAAATAATGTTCAGTTAACTGCTGGAAAGTTTTTGGAAAAAATTAGAAACTTTTTTCCAATTGTTTTCTAAAATTGGGCTTCGTGTGAACTCCTCCCCCCCCCAAACCCCAATTGAAATTGAAATGGAAAAATTGAAATTTTTGCAAAATTCAAATTTAAAAAAAAAATAATATTGTTTTTTTTTTTTTTTTAATATTTTATTTCTTTTAAAATTCCCCCCCCCCAATTTCCCCCCCCCCCGCCCCCCCGCCCCCCCCCCCCCTCCCTCCAGCTACCCCCACCCCCCACGTTTTCTAAAGGTACACCTTTTTTCTCTTTTTTTTTTTTTTTTTTTTTTCTTTTTTTTCTCTTCTTTTTTCTTTTCCTTTTTTTTTCCTCTCTTCTTTTTTTATGGTCCCGCCCCGCCCGACCCCACCCACGAAAATTTTGGTGGCAGACCCCACCCCCAAATCAGTGGCGGATCCAGGATTTTGAAAAGGGGGGCGCTGGAAATTTTTCCATAGGGGGTTGGTTAGTATATACGACTTTTTCTGGGAACAAAAAGTTTTACATAAAATTAATATTGTGTACAGAAAGGTAACGTAGTTCACTTGCCAAATTGTAAAACAACTGTATATCCCTGAGTGAATGGAGAATTTAGACATGAAGCACACGGGGGGTCTGGGGGGCAGCGGCAGAGCCCCCCAGAAGTTCCAATTTTTTGAAATGGGAAAAAATCCGTCATGCAAACTTTTAAACATTATATATATAAATAAATTAATAAATAAAATGAAAATTGTATATATATTATATTAACTTACGTAGGGAATAGAATACAAGACACTTTAAGAGACAGAAGTTCTGTCACTGAACTACGTATTGTATATACTGTATATAATAAAGCAACACAGAAGTAAAATCTAAGTGCGCCGCAGCCGAAATATTTTGAAAATTTGTGAAATTTATTAAGATTCTGCTTAATTTTCGCTCAAAATATGCATATAAACAGCTGAAAAAGTTTTCTGAGGGAAGGGCCCAGAATGTTAAAGAAGGGAGCCCAAACATAGTTTCCCTGGAACTTCGGGTTTCGGGGGGGGGGGTATAGCCATGGGGTGAAAAAAACCCACCCCGTTTGGGGGGGGGGGAACCCACCCGCCTCCTGGGTCATGGGTTGGAGGTATGAGCTCCAAAACATAGCAGCAGGAAGCGCGACTCTTTCTAACCTATGTATGCAAAGATCAAGTCATTTGGTTCACTCCTGCTTATTTTATGACATTTTGAAAATGGCAACTACTTTTTGGTTCAACCAAAATGGCCCAAATTCGAAAAATGGCCCAAAAATGCAAACTTTTCTGTAATTTAGCCCTTTTTTCATCAAACTAAGGCTTGTTTTTAAGTTTTTAGGCGTTTTTGTACCGTTTTAAAGGATTTAAAGCCAAAATTTGGTAAAGTTTCAAAAAATGACCAAAATTTGCTAACTTATTGGGTCCAAAAATCGTTGGAGGGTTGTTTGGGAGAGGGGGTAGCCGAAAGTTGGGGGAGGGTAAGTCCAAAAATCTGGGGCGGGGGTAAAGTTGGTCGGAAATTTGGAGATACCCCCCAAACAAACTATACCATACCCCATAGGTGTACCACCTGTTTGGGTTGGGGGGGGGGAGTAGAAGGTCCGAATTTGGCTCGGGGCACCCCACCAAAATCCGACATTTGGGGGAGGGGGACCCCCCCTAAACTGTACCCAAGTTTGTTTAGTTAAAAATGCTCCTTTTTCGATGTACAGTACATTAAACATACTCAAAAGATTCTGTCAATAGTTTTCGTATGTGAAAATACGGCTTGAAAATTGACAAATTTGTGCTAAAATATGCCTAAATTAGTCCAGATTGTGGTTTATAATTGCGTATATTACCTTTTAATTGCTATAAATAACCATCTTTAGCTCTTTATATGTGATTTATAGCCATTTTTTCGAATTTTTTTCAAAAATTTTCAGAAATTGCAAAAAATTCTTTCAAAAAATTTTGCATTTTTTCCTGGTTTGGACCCAATTTTAGGGGGGAGGGGGGTTTGAGCTCGGCTTGGGGGGGGTCTCACAGGGGGCAAACTGTAGCCTGGTACACCTATGCCATACCCCCATACCCTACCCAGCCCCCACCCACTGGATTTAGGGAAGAAACATTTATGTGTCATCCTAAAGGAAAACAGTGAAATTTGAAAATTAATATCTTGTGATCCTGACGGAAATAAGCGTGACCAAATAAATTTTGTGTGTGATCAAACGAAAGCATTTTAATGGTGATAAAATTTCTAAGAAAAAACAATTTGGCGCGGCCAGCATGAACTTAGCTCCAAGGTCCAGTGTTTTACGAATTTCTCCAGATTGGGCCGTGAACAAACGACCGTTTCTTGCGGAACAAACGTGATCAAACGTGACCAAACGTTTGTCAACAATTATTTGTTTGTTCTCGAATTTGGCGCGGCCAAGTTAATGGAGGTCCAAACCTCTCCCAAAAAATTTTTCATGTTTAATGTTCAAATGTTCAATTCAAATTTGTCAAAAATCGCATTTTCAGCCATTGCTAATGCCAAAAAACATTCAACCATGAAGCAATTTTGACATTACTCGAACACTTGATTGGCAACATGTTTCTAAGTCTAAAATAAGGTCAATATTGAGCCAAATGTCCATAAAACCGTTAAAAACGTGTATTTCTCGCAATAATAAACACGTTAAGCCAAAAATTTGGACTTTTTAGAAAAATTGTGAAGAATTTACCCTAAAAATATTTTTAGCCAATTTTTCGTGCCTTCGGCGGCCAACTGGAGGGGGCCGGGGGCCCCCAAAAATTTTTGGGGGGTTGTAAAGATGGCTGGGGGGCTACCCCCCCCAATTACACCTATGCCCCACCCCCGCCCCACCCCGGTGAAACAATGGACACCATTCTTTTCCAATCCCTCCCTCCCAACCCAAAACTGAAAGTTTTCTAGTTTTCTACGATGTGGTTTTAGTGATTTTGAATTAGAGTGAATTGGACTTTGCATATTTTGTAACAATTGCTCCCTTGTCCCAGGTAAAGTGAGTATAACGGACGCTAATCCTAGCAGTCTATGAGCCGCCAGACACTTGGTGCAACTTTACTTCAAGGCACACAATCCAAGACTGGAGCAACACTTAAACTTCACTTTTACATCAACGTAAGTTCAAAATCTAAGAAGAATCTTGGAGCGATGTTTTGGCTACAAAACTCTTGGAGAAACAAAACAAGTCAAAACAAGACAAAAAGGAGCAACAACAAATCTAATCTAAATATCACTTCTAGCGTAATCCCAATAGCTAAGTTCACTTCTAATTAGTAATTTATTATTACCAATTAATCTATACCTATGGTTACATCTTGGGGGTTTGTTTATGAAGAGGAACGTCCTCGTTCCAATAATCTATACCTATGACTTTCTAGTTCTAAAAGTTTTTTCCAAAACGCAGTCTATTAAACTCCCAACCCTGATTACAACGACATTACCATTACAACAACAAAATAACCCTAACATAAATTCACAGACTGTCTTGGTGCTAGCAGTCACTGTTTACTGTGGTGGTGATGGCAGGTGCATGTTTCCTTGTGCATCAGGGGATAGATAATCGCCGTTCAATGATAACCACAGTTCTCCGGACGGGAGGCGAATAGCGGGAATTGCCAAAAGTGCAGGCAGGGCCACCGGTGATTGGAATCTCATAGCCATAGATGAAGGCATTGCCAGGGACAATTGAACGGGATGCACGGGCTGTGGCGGCGGTTGTGGTGGCTGCAGCCCGACAGGTCGAAACCCCGGAGGTGGAGGGCAATATGATCTTGGTGCGGGAATAGAAGGCGTGACTAGGGTTGCGGGATTCTCAGCAACCCCTGCGATCGCGACCACTGACGGGAGGACTTGTAGTGGCAGCTTCTCCCACCGTGGCAGGTACGGAAACCTCCAGATTTAGAGACGCAGAAATAATATGAACTGGTTCGTCCTGATAAGATCTTGGCGCCGACGCTTACGGTTCCGTTGGTTGAGCCGACTGCAGTAACGGATCGATGGTGTTGGATTAGACCACGGCTTCTAGTTTGGACAACTGATCCATCGGTTCTGGCGTATCGTCCTCGACCAACAAGACCCGACGCTGGGACCTTTCCCTGCCTTCCTCGTTTTGTCCACCCGTGGCACCCCCAACACCCGAATCCTCTTAGACAATTTCTTCCACAGGCAGTAGCATGGGGGTTGTATCTTCTTGCTTATAGGGCATGACGGACACAAACCGCTTACAGCTCGCCAATTCGGGAATGCACAAGCACCACAGGTCGAATAAAGTTAGAGTTCCTCGGACGTGCAGGTGAAGGCGGTCTGGATCAAACAAGGTCCAGCGTATACCACCACCCTGAGACGTATGAAAGGGATTCCGAGACGGGATTAACTCCCCGGCTATATTGTGATAGCCGGCATCCAAAATTTTGGTGCGTAGATAGTCCTGAAATTCCTGAGCTGTCGTCGCTGAGGTTTTGGCCTGAGGTAAAGGCAGTGAAGAATAGACGCGGTTGCTGGCATTAGGCTGCGCTCCGAGAACCTCTTGGAGCTTTGCAAAGGCCGCATCCAGCTTTTGGCGCTTATCATTTAGGAGATGGTTAACCCCAACATGTACGATAACGAAACCGTACTGACTCAACTGATAGGTGCGCAACATATCGGCTGCGCCATCAAAGCGCAGACAAGGGGAGGCAATGACAGTACCTCCCTCAACCCCCGACAGATAGCGAAGAAGGAAGTCGCAAACTGCGAGGACCGGACGTTCCGGATGCAGAACCAGCTTAAGGTGGTGATTCCTTTTGGTCACATATTGTTGGTTGGAGGCATAAATGAAGATGAAATTTGACGAAACTTTCCGAAATAAGTTGTTTTAGCGTTCTAACGCCCTCCGCGCAAGCCCGATTCAAAAATTCGAGATTTCCGGTCAGGGTGGTTTTTTCCAATTTCTGAAAGTTTGACAGCAGCTACACAGTTATGAATATATTCATTCGAAAGATCTCATTGAGCTTCATATTTTTGCTTTTTAAAGTAACTTTCTATCTTTTCACTACCGTGAGATATAGCCGATTTTCTTGTTTTGGCGTCGAAAACTTGTCATTTTTGCAGAAATCAAATAATCCAACATTTCTTGAACTACGCAAGCAGTAAAATCAAACTAAGGGCGTCGATATGAAGGTCTCACAGGGACAAATTATCCGATGTATGATCGTCTTCCAATTGCTATCCTGTAGGCTGCTATCATAAAAAATGTAGTTTTTGCAAAAACACGACCAATTTTTTTCCAAAGATTGTGGAGCATTCACCATGCAAGCTGGAGGGCTGCTACTTACCTTAATACGTTCTGCACAAATATACCCAGGGACGATTTTTTAGTTGGCCCGATTGCTGCTTTCTAGCTAAAGTAATCGCTTCACAAATTTGGAAAAAGTAGGCAAAATGCAGGTTACGCACACATTTCAGCTTATTTCTCTACAACGAAGAGCGATTTCACAAAAAATAAAAAATCGTCCCCAGCTATTTGATGGAGTTATCGAATGATATAACCGATGTCTTGCGAAAAAATTTACTTGAGTCTGCAAAAATTCTGGAAAATTATACTTCTTCTAAAATGTGTTAAAAATAGTTTTGAAAAGCAACACTATAGTACGACCAAAAAAATGTGTGTACAAATTTTGACCGTTTGTAGCAGATTAACCTTTGGAGTAAACCCCAGCAATGTATATATTTTTAGAATCCTCAGGAACTCGAGATTTCGAAAATCCGGAAAATTCCGGAATTCCGGGTTTCATTCACGGAAAATCTAAAATTTTTAATTTTTCGCCAAATTTTTATCGCAATCAAAATTTTGCTTTCACGATCTAATAGAGCTGGTCCCGCTGCATAGTTTTGTTCTTACAAGTTTTTCACGAAAATGCACCTAGTTTCCGGAATTCCGGGTTTTCAAAATTTCCGGATTTTAAAAATTTTCTCCAATACCCACAAGATGGGTATCATTCGAAAGCTCTTATCGAGCTGAACAACTTTTGTAATAGAATGAACTCTTGAAAATGCACACATTTCCCGGAATTGGAGAAAACAGGATTTTCCGATATTTTCCGGATTTTAAAAATTTTCTACAATATCCCACAATATGGGTATCATTTGAAAGCTCTTGATGAGCTGAACAAATCTTGTAATAGAAGCAACTCGCAGAAATGAGCCCAGTTCTCGGAATTCGCTAAAACCTTCTAAGCTAGAGTGAAATCCAGAATTCGTGAATTTCGGGAATTTGGTGCATTGTCAGCCATTGGTTCCATCACAAGATTGGTTCAGCTCATCAAGAGCTTTCAAATGATACCCATATTGTGGGATATTGGAGAAAATTTTTAAAATCCGGAAAATATCGGAAAATCCTGTTTTCTCCAATTCCGGGAAATGTGTGCATTTTCAAGAGTTCATTCTATTACAAAAGTTGTTCAGCTCGATAAGAGCTTTCGAATGATACCCATCTTGTGGGTATTGGAGAAAATTTTTAAAATCCGGAAATTTTGAAAACCCGGAATTCCGGAAACTAGGTGCATTTTCGTGAAAAACTTGTAAGAACAAAACTATGCAGCGGGACCAGCTCTATTAGATCGTGAAAGCAAAATTTTGATTGCGATAAAAATTTGGCGAAAAATTAAAAATTTTAGATTTTCCGTGAATGAAACCCGGAATTCCGGAATTTTCCGGATTTTCGAAATCTCGAGTTCCTGAGGATTCTAAAAATATATACATTGTTGGGGTTTACTCCAAAGGTTTAACTGCTATAAACGGTCCAAGTTTGTACACACATTTTTTGGTCGTACTATAGTTTCATGGCATGCATTAAAAAGAGAAAATGTCAAGCTACATTTTGATATAAAAATGTTTTCTTAACTCCAAGTAATGAATGAGTAATAAAGGTGCAAAGTTTATGTGACCAAATGGAATCACCACCTTAAAGGTCAAAACCCAAGAGTCCAATTCCAAATCTGCCCGTTCGCCTAAATCTTGAAGCAATCGTCGCTGAACGTTGGGCAAGAGCACTGAACCGTGCCGGTTTTTCCCCGGCCATTCTTCGTAGGGAACCCGCAGAGTTTCGTTCTCGTCCAACCCAGTGGTGTAGAGCATATCCTATATTCTGAATATGCCCATATGCGGCTGGTATTGTCAGTGAAAGCCTTGGCCACCTCTGCATGTAGCAACGCACGACGGAGGTGGATGGCTTCCATGATTGAATCCCGCATGAAAATCCAGGAGGCTGTCGCTGGCTCCGTACGATCCTTAATCTTGTAGATGTAACTGAAAATCGATCGGCGCTTTTCGCAATAGTAGGGATCCAACAACTCCGTCGCCAGACCAGGTTCTTTGGCTTGCACCAATCTGATAAGCCTTCGGACTGACGTGAAGTTTAAGCCACCGATTTGGAAGTGGAATTTGGCATTGAAGGGACTCAGCCTATGAGATGGATGTGAGAAGAGCTCAACTGGCTGACGAATCGGCTGAGGTGGAGCGGAGGAGTTATCATTCCGATGAGTCTGTTTTCTTGTAGCAGTCTTATTCCGATCTTGGGGTTGGCCAGATTGCTTGAATCTGGATTCTTGGCGTCGGCTATGGTCGGAACTTCCAGTTTCTCCCGACTCCAAGGAGTGCTGAGACGAACAACGGGACATCTGAAAATAAAACATAAACATCAATAAAAACAGAAGCAGTAGCCATAAGAACAGCAAACTGCCTGAGTTTAGGAACTTGTACTTTTCTAGTCATAAATCTAATCGCTGACGAGTTTTTGGATTTTCTCGCAAGCTGTATCTAGAGCTGTCACCTGACCTAGATTTTGATGGTGGGCGATAAATTTTTGGGCTTTCTTGCGTTTTTGGAACCGTGGAGCTTGGTTTCGGATCAAAAGTTTGACCATCTTGCGAAGAAATAGGCGTAGCCTCCGTTAAGTTAGGCACATGAAGTGAAAAACACGGCTTTATGTTTTTTACGTGCACCCAAAATTTTGGTTTTAGAGGGTTGTCAATCGAAAGAAGCTCAGCATTTGGCAATTTCAATGACGTAATTCTATAAGGACCACGCCAAAAATGTGCAAGTTTGGGAGTAAACATTTTACCCGTCTTGTCTCCTTACTGTCTATTTATTGAAGGTGTAGTGGGGTTGAACCAGTAAACTCGATCCCCACAACTGTACTTGGGTAAATTTATCTTTTTATCATGTTGCAACTTTTGGTGCTTCTGAGCATTTTGAATTTCTTTGAGCGTATATGACCAGGCATCTTTAAGTTTTACAGAAAGCATTCTTTTGTAATCATCAGTTTCAGCAAACGCAGTCTGTTGTTGCAAAAGTACAGTATCAATTGGCAAATTTGGGTCTCTAAGATAAAGCAGGTAAAAAGGACTCTCTTTTGTCGACTCATGAGTAGCAGATCTATAAGCGAAAGCGCAATAGGGAATCCATTCATCCCAATCTTGCTGAAATCTATTCACATACATTGAGAGCATATTCATTGAAGTACGGTTATGTCGTTCTACCAAGCCGTTTGTACTTGGTGTGTAGGGACTTGTGTTCAATTTCTTAATTTGCATAAGTTCGCAGACTGCCTTTATCAAGTCAGATAAAAAGTACTGAGCTCGATCAGATAAAAGTTCGCGAGGACAGCCGTGATGAGTAATAATTTCGTCTACAAAAATTTTTGCAATGGTCTTGGGGTACAGTGTGGAATAGCGAAAATTTCGGCCTTTTTCGTGAAAGCACAGATGAACACAATAATGTGTTTAATTTCCATTTAAAGTTGTAGGTAAAGGGACCAAGAGTATCCACGGAAAGTCTTTCAAACGGTGCATTGACTTTTAGTGGTTTTAATGGAGCCCTAAACGCTTGGGGTGGGTCTTTTCTTGTAACACACTTAACGCACTGTTTACAATAATTTTTAACATCATGCCTCAATCCAGGCCAATGATATCGGGACTTAATTTTTTGATATGTTTTTGCAAATCCCATATGTTCCGAAAATGGTGAGTCATGGCAAGCATCCAAAATTTTTAATTTCATGTCCTCCGGTATCGCTAATAGCTTTCTTTGCCAGGATCCTTCAGAAACTCTAAACAAACAGTTATTTTCAAATACATACCTTTTAGCTTGTTCTTGGAGTTTTAAAACTTCGCGTCGTTCCTCAGGACTGATCCCGTCTTTAAAATAATCAATTAATAAGTTTAACGACGGATCGCGCAATTGTTGATCTAAAACAGAAAAGGTGTTGTCAGTTTCAAAAGCACTCTAACATCGTAACTGCGGGACAGAGCATCGGCTACTACATTTTGAGGTCCCGGCCTATACTGGATAGTCATTTGATTTACTTATTCCTGTATAAGCGGACTCCGTCGAGCGAGCCTGCCTGCAGGATTTTGGATCTTGAGCAGAGCAGCCATCTGAGTGGTTCACAATCCGTAATAACTGTAAATTTGCTGTTATGCAGATAACGCGGAAAGTGCTCAATACTCCATACAATAGCAAGAGCCTCTTGCTCTGTCGCCGGATACGATCTTTCTGTTTGTGTGAGGCTGTGACTAGCGTAAGCTACCGGTTTGCGAATCTTGTCATACTGTTGACTTAAAACTGCTCCGACTCCTACGCCACCGGCGTCTGTTTCTAATACAAAAGGGGATGAAAAATCGGGGTAAGATAGAATAGGTGGTTTGATCAACTTATTTTTTCAATCTTGAAAGGCTTCTGCTCAATTATCTGTCCATTGAAATTTTCTATCCTTTTTCAAATGTGACGTTAATGGTGCAGCTGTTGAAGCAAAATCTTGTACGAACCTGCGATAGAACCCACATAAACCTAAAAACCGCTTTATACCTTTCGGATTTCTTGGTACAGGAAAATTCTTTATTGCTTCTAACTTTCCCGGATCGGGCAAAATGCCCGAGGCTGAAACAAGGTGCCCCAGAAAAGGCACTTGCTTCAAGCAAACTTTACATTTTTGTGTCTTAACCTTAAGGTTATAGATTCGCAAAGAACTTCTCTCAAATGCAACAGATGGTCATCAAATGATTTTGAGAAACATAGAATGTCATCTAAATATACATTTAAAGTTTTCCATTGCAGACCGGTCATAATTTTTTCCATTAATCGCTCAAAAGTAGCTGGAGCGTTTGATAATCCCACTGGTAAAACCTTAAATTGGTATAGTCCGAGAAAAGTTGTAAAAGCTGTTTTTGGTATATCTTGGGGCGAAATTGTAATTTGATAGTAACCGCTGACTAAATCGAGCGAAGTAAAGAATTTCGCGCCGTGCAGACTGTCAATAGCATCGTCTACGCGGGGAAGAGGATAAGTGTCTTTGCGCGTTATCGAATTTAGTTTCCTATAATCTACGCACAAGCGATGAGAACCACCCTTCTTCTTCACAAGGACAATCGGGCTGGCCCATGGAGAATTACTAGGTTCAATGAGATCTTTTTGGAGCATATTTGTTACAAACTTTTCGACCGTTGCCCGTTGCTCAAACGGCAACCGATGCGGACGAAGTTTTGTAGGTGGGTGATTCCCAGTATAAATTTCATTTTCAACGACTTCCGTTTGCCCTAAGTCGAATTCATCCCTCGAAAAAACGTCAGGAACTTCTAACAGAACTGTTCGAAGCTGATCTTTCTGCGACTCAGATATCGATTTTTTCGCGAGACATCGGTTATATCATTCGATACCTGCATCAAATACCTGGGGACGATTTTTATTTATTGTGAAATCGCTCTTCGTTATGGAGAAATAAGCTGAAATGTGTGCGTAACCAGTATTTTGCCTACTTTTTCCAAATTTATCAAGCGATTACTTTCGCTAGAAAGCAGTAATCGGGGCAACTACAAAAATTGTCCCTGGGTATATATGTGCAGAACATATCTGATAAGTAGCAGCCCTCCAGCTTGCATGGTGAATGCTCCACAATCTTTGGAAAAATATTGGGTGTGTTTTTGCAAAAACTACATTTTTTATGATAACAGTCTATGGGATAGCTGTTGGAAGACGATCATGCGTCGGATAATTTGCCTTTATGAGATCTTCAGATCTAAGCCATTAGTTTGATTTTACGGCCTGCATAGTTCAAGTAATGATGGATTATTTGATTTCTGCAAAAATGCCAAGTTTTCGACGACAAAACAAGAAAATCGGCTATATCTCACGGTAGAGAAAAACTAGAACGTTGCTTTAAACAGCAAAAATATAAAGCTCAATGAGATCTTTCGAATGAATATAGTCATAACTGTATAGCTGCTGTCTTTCAGAAATTGGGAAAAACCGCCCTGACCGGAAATCTCGAATTTTTGAATTAGAGGTATTAGAACGCTAAAAGAACGTATTTCGGAAAGTTTCGTCAAATTTCATCTTGATTTACGCCGCCAACCAACAATATGTGCCCAAAGGGAATCACCACCTTAAAGGGGGCTCTTGCATTACCGGGAACGGTTCTCCTGAGTTAATTTTTCATCCAATTAATTTCGAACTTTCAGCAATGTTGGCTGGTGTTAAATACTAGCAATATTTATAGTAGAATTTGAAGAATCCAGTGTTTGGCTTGCGACTTACAAAACAGGTGTAAAAAAATACGGTTGCCTTTGTATTGCTAATAAACGATGACTTGATTAATTGTGCAGGTTCTAGGTCGGTAGTGTATGCCTAATAATAGTCTCCTCTCGTGCCCAAATACGAAAGTTCTAACTAAACATAAAATTAAGACACGGATACTTTAATCCAACTTCACAAAATCCAATCGTACATTTTTAAACGAAACTACAAACTATAAATTTGCACCAAAATTACACAACGAATTATACAAAATGAACCACCAACAATTCTCAGCTGCCACCAAAGTAGAGGGAGCCCAACCCCAGCCGACTATTCGTATAGAACACACTGCATCAACTAACTTTTGCAAGTTATATGAAGAGACTCTATTTTTGAAGCTATCGCTGTAGCTAACTCTAGATAACTTTTATCATTTGTCCAAAAAGTTATGACAAAATAGACGGATCTCACCGAATATTTCACAAAATTACCCCCTCTTTGCCCCGTGCGCCCACGCCGCGGTACACAGACAAGGGCTAGGCGCCACAACACACAAGGGCCCACTACCGGTCGTCCGCCCAGCTAAAGCAAAAATACACCAAACAAACAAATACAAAACATTGCAGATTACAGAACAAACACGTACAAACGTACACCCCGCGCGGTCAACCAACAACTATATCCAAAAGCAATCACGGACAAACTTTTTCCTGAACCTCCGACAGATGCAACAACCGAAGTTTGGAGCTATACTAGAAGAAATCGGGTATGTATAGACTGGTATGTATGAACAAAAGGTAGATTCATGTAATAAGGCACATAATTATAAAGCACAACGGATAAAGCACCACCGAATCATCATTCTGGTAAATAATGGCGGCATAGAGAAATTGGTAAAAATTTTAAGGAGAAAAGTACCGTGTGCAGTTTTAGGACAGAAAAGAAAGGAAACACAAAGCAAGAGTTAAATTCCCGAAACAAGAACGGAATGAGTAAAAATACAACATGATTATAGCTGGTAGCAGAACAACAAAATGCAAAAAGGAACAAAAACCGGATACAGTGGCCTAGCCAAGGTAGCGAGCACCCCTCCGCAAAAAATCGTGGCGTAGCGAAAAGAAGTCCGAAAACAAATAATTTAAAAAATAGTTTGAACCCTCGGCTCCCCCGCCCACGCATAACCGTACTACTAAACAATACTCCCCCACCATTTAGCCTCTCAAAACTTTGTATATAGGGGTTTTCTGGTGCACCCAGCTCATTTCCGGTGTCCGTTTTGCCGTCCGACCCACCCATTTTGCTGGGCTGGTTCCACTTTGCTGTCGGGAGGGCCAAGTCGGTACCGACTTACAAGAACACCATATAGGACTGTGCATGGCCTCTCAAAACTTTGTCTATAGAGGTTTTCTGGTGCGCCCAGCTCATTCCCGGAGTCCGTTTTGCCGTCCGACCCACCCATTTTGCTGGACTGGCTCCACTTTGCCGTTTGAAGGGTAAATCGGGTAGGGGGTGAAGTGGTCAAAAATAAAATTTTTCAAAAGTGGTCAAATTTGGTACCAAATGAAAGCCCGCATCGAACTGAGCAACTTTTGTCGTAGAAGTGCGTACCTAAAGTGGCTGTAGAGGCCTGTGGTGGGGTGTGGTGGGTGTAATGCTGCACCTTTTATTGCTAATTTAGTGTTATTTGATTATGAATATAGATTTATAATGGATCGACTTAAAGCAGAAGACTATGGTATTGTAGAAAACCTAAGGTATACTTATAGATATATTGATGATATAACAACTGTGGGTGATAAAAAAGTTTTTGATGAACAACGCCCAAATATTTATCCTAACTCTCTTACACTTAATAAAGTTAACTTGGATCCTAGTCAAGCAGATGTTTTAGACATTAATATATCTATGGACAGTAGTGGTAAATTTGTTACTGATGTGTTTGATAAAAGAGATAACTTTCCGTTTAAAACCCTAATGTTGCCACATGCTTGTAGCAATATTAGTAAGAGTTGTCTCTACAATGTGGTAATGGGGGAAATTATTAGATATGGAAACATATGTAATGTATATGATAATTTTATACGTAAGTCTGTAAAACTGATAGCATTGGCTACCAGTCAAGGGTATGAGGTAGACCAACTGAAGCTGGCAGTTCGAAAATCTGTTAAAAGGCATAAATAAGACGTAAAGTGCAACACGAATGTGTCCGCAATATGTAGCAGCATATTTATGTCGCATGTTAACTAACTAGCACGTGTGAATGGGACCACAGGGCAGAAACGACTTTTTGTACAATTTCTCGTATTTTTCCTAAAAGCCTAAAGCTGTAACTGGTAAGTCGGTACGCCACTGACGAAGCCCACCGTTTACCAGTATCAGTCTGGCAGAGTGGTCAGCAAATGAGTGCACTTTAACCCGAATAAAAGTTTATGTTTACACTTTAGATACTTGCTTTATCAAATGGCCGTATTTATTATATTATGGTTATGAATTTCTTTTTCTTTTAGTTTATTGCAGGGATTCTTAGTTTTTGGAAGTTGGTAATTTTGTTTTCACTTTTTATTGGTGTAATCAAATATGGTGGCGGTCATGAAATGATAGCTCCAGTCTGTCACCTAAATATATACTTGCTTTCTTCAGCTGTATAAATGTAGGTTACCCTTTTTCTTTGCTTTCTCTAAGTGAGCTGAACAACTTTTGTCATAGAATTGCATGCTCAAAGTGGCTGTAGAGTGCTGTGGTAGGGTGGGGGTGGGGACTTAGGCGATTTTGGGTCAAAAATTAAAATGTTCAAAAGTGGTCAAATTTGGTACCAAATGAAAGCCCGCATCGAACTGAGCAACTTTTGTCATAGAAGTGCGTACCTAAAGTGGCTGCAGGGGCCTGTGGTGGGGTGGGGTGGGGACTTAGGCGATTTTGGGTCAAAAATTAAAATTTTCAAAAGTGTTAAAATTTGGTACCAAATGAAAGCCCGCATCGAACTGAGCAACTTTTGTCATAGAAGTGCGTACCTAAAGTGGCTGCAGGGGCGGATCCAGGGGGGGGGGGCGGGGGGGCGGCCGCCCCCATAGTTTCACCGGAAATTTTGGTTGGGCGGCGTAAACTTCGGAAATTTGGTGGTCGACCCCCGAAATGTGATGGGGAGTACCCCCCCCGACCCCGAACCCCCCCCCAAAATTCGGACCTCAGAAAATTCAAAAAATGGCCTAAAACGCAAAATTTTTTGTATTTTAACGCTTTTTTTGTTGAAACAAGGCTTGTTTTCATCGTTTTAGGCGTTTTTACACCGTTTTAAACCAATTTTAAGCCAAAATTTGAGAAAAATTTTTCAAAAAATAACCATTTTTTAGCAAAATTTAGCTAACTTTTTGACCCCAAAAAGTGCTGGGGGGGGGTTCGGGGGGGTAACCAAAAGTGGGGGGAGGGATAGTCCAAAAATCTGGGAGGGGGTAAAGTTGGTCGAAAATTTTGGGGGGGGGGGGGGACCCCCCCCCCCCCCCCCAACCCCGCCCCCCTGGTGAAACTATGGCCGCCGCCCCCCCCCCCCCCGTCGCGATTCGAAGGTAGGAAAAATTAAGGAGAGAAAGAGGAAAAAGGGCAAAAAACCAAAAAAGTTCGCGCCGTCGGCGCGAATTTTCTAATTTTTAACCGCATATTTATTGCATTTGTGAAGAAAAAGCTTGAAATGCATCCGATTTTTCCGAGAAAATTACCTTTGCCTACAAATGTCAAGAATTTTAAAAAATTTGTTCAGTTCTTCAGTATAAAAAGAATTAAAGATCCGAAGACCGATTTTATTGCAAAAACAAAAAATTTCTTCAACTTCTGGGGGGCTCCGCCCCCCCAGACCCCCCGCTGGATAAAATTTTACCGCCCCCCCCGTCACGAAATCCTGGATCCGCCAGTGAGTGGCTGTAGAGGCCTGTGGTGGGGTGGGGTGGGGACTTAGGCGATTTTGGGTCAAAAATTTAAATTTTCAAAAGTGGTCAAATTTCGAGTCAAATGAAGGCCCGCATCGAACTGAACAACTTTCGCCATAGAACCACCCACCCAAACTTGCTGTGTCGGATTTATATACTTGCTTTCTCAACCGGAATTTAGACGACAGACATAGGCCTAACACACATATTATCCCCTTTTGTGCGGAGCATTTTTGTTACTTGTTCAAGAATTTGGGCCTCCAAAAAATCCAAAATCCCGGGGGGGGAAAGCAAAAATCCCGGGAGGGGGCGATTTCGGGGGGAAGGCATTTTCGGGGGGGGGAAGGTCAATTTCGGGGCGGCCCCCTGTAAAAAATACCCTGTGTATATATATATATACACCTATGATGGATACCCTCTTTGCCTTGGCATAGATGTCTGGGCTTATTCTAGGGATTTTTTCTTGGGGGGGCCCTCGGGAGGCGAGTCATTTTTGGGGGGGGGGGGCGAAAATTTTTCTAAAAAAATTGCGCTATTTTTATAGCAATCGCCAAAAATAAGCGGATTTAGTGCTTAAATAGGCAAAAAATCGACTAAAAATCTCCGGCGAAGCCGGAAATATTTTTGAAAATTTGGCCTTCTGAGCGATTTTTTCAGGGCTAAAGTTGGTACCAAAAGGGGAACGATTTGGGGGGGGGGAAGGGTGCTTATGCCCCCCCCCCCCAGTAGAATAAGCCCAGGATGTGGTTGGCCACAGAACCAGGAAGGTGGAGTGGATATCAGCTTGAAGAAAACCATTTCAACGGGGGAGGGGAGGTCTGACCCCGGCTAGAGGGGCATGAGTCTAGTTCGCTGGGGGTTCTCTAGGCAAAAAAAGTGGGGGGCCGAGCAAAAGTGGGCGGGGCCGAGCGAAAATGGGGGGGGGTAATTAAATGGGCTAAAAATGCTAAAAATATATATCGTAAAAATGCGTGTTTTCCACGTATATATACTGCTACAACTAAGCTCGAAGGTGCTTAAAAACCAAATTTTAGTACCAAAATAGACTGTTTTTGACCTATAAATTCTGGCGAAGCCGGAAAAATTTTGGAAATTTTGACCAAAAATCCTTAACATTTGGCATTTTCTGGGAATCGTATAGTGAGTGGGGAGAAGCAGCCCAAAAAAGTGGGCCCCCACTAAAGCAAACCCAGGTTCGGGTAGGGAGTCTGGTTTTTCAACGGGGTCTCGTAGGAGACAAAACTGTAGTCCGGTCCGGTACGTCTATCTCTTAAGTTTGGAGGTCCTGCCACCATCAACGTACATATTCAGTAGTCCAAGGTGTTATTTACTGCACTTAGCGCCTTTTTTGCAGATTGCAAAGGACTATGATCGTTGCTGGCCACATCATCGACTTTCTGAATTGCCGTCTTTCCGTGACTTTGCTGATACGCTGTAAAAGCTTCAAAGTGAAGCGCAAATGGGTACGTATATAAGTGTACAATTAAATTGGTAATATTACGTACATTTACTGCTTTTTCTTCTCTTTGGGCGCAGATTGGTCTTCCCATTGTATTCGTCGTTTTCCAACTCACTCCCGGAGGAACTGTGCCACCCCTACAGGGTCAGTCGCAACCATCCTAGTATATACTGGCTCCAGGACCCAGTGTCCTGGGTTTACTTTACTGGGGGGGGGGGGGCGGGGGGGCGCCCCCCCCACTTTTTGGGTCCCCCCCCCACTCGAGCACCTCCCCCCCCACTTGGCCCCACCCCCACTTTTTTGGGCTTCCCTCCCCCGACTCACCCTAAGGTGCCTAGAAAATGCCAAATTTTTTAAGATTTTTGGTCAAAATTTTCAAAATTTTTCCGGCGTCGCCGGAAAGTTTTGGTCAAAAATCGTCTTTTTTGGTGCTAAAACTCAATTTTTGAGCACTTTTAAGCTTAGTTATAGCAGTATATGTAGAAAACAGGCTTTTTATGCGGTATTGTTGGCATTTTAGCCCATTTTATTCCCCCCCACTAGTGGGGGGGGGCGCGCCCCCCCCCCCCACTTATTTTTGCCTAAAATAAACCCAGGTGTCCGGAGCCTGGCTGCTTGCTACAATGTAGGGCTTATTCTAGGGTGCTTTTCTGGGGTTCGTTCAAAGTTCAAGAGCAGGGAATTCTTTGGGGGGGAGGCGAACATTTTTTCAAAAATTGCTAACAATAGCACTATATCAGGGGCTCATCCAGGATGTTGAAAAGGGGTAGGGTCGAGCCGAAAATATTTTTTTCGCCAAACGCACTTCCGCTAGGGAGGAGGGGGTAACTAACTGCAATAATTTCTAACAAACTGTTCCATGCTGCTTCAGCACATATGGAGCGATTTGGGTATAGTTATCAGCCCAGGCGGAGGGTCTCCGAGCCCTTGCGCAGATGCGCTATGTTTTTCTAGCATTGCTCTGTTAAATTTATCATAGTTGTCGCAGTAGCGACCCCTATAATATGAGTAAAAAGGCCCCAATGACAGCCTTCAGAAGTACTGCGCAGATTTTGTGCGGAAAAAAGTCCGTGTCGAGAGTTTAGTATCATTAAAAGTTCATCCTCCTATCACTTACCGTTAAATCGTTGCAGTTATGCCGGCGATGTTTTTCCGGTGTCTCCGTTTTACCCCCGTGTTCGTGTGTCACCTTTTTGTAGTCTCTCGCAGAATCATAGTTTCCCTGGAACTCTGGGTCTGGGGTTCGGTAAATCTTGGAAGCTTGGTGGTCGACCCAAGAAATGCGATGGGGGTACCCCCCAACCCTCCCCGAATTCGGACCTCAGAAATTTCAAAAATGGCCGAAAAATGCGAAATTTTCGGTAATTTAGCCCTTTTTCTTCCTGTTTTTAACGTTTTACGCGTTTTTAAGTGAAAAGTTTGGAAAACTTTCAAAAAATGACCAATTTTCTGCCAAATTTAGCTAACTTTTTTGCGTCCAAAAATCGGTGGGGGCGTTCCGGGGGGGGGGTAGCCGAAGGTTATGGGAGCGTATGTCAAAAATTCTGGGGGAGGTAAAGTTAGTCAAAAATGTGGGGGGGGGGTGACCATGGACGCACTCAGGATTTTGAAAAGGGGGGTCGAGCCGAAAAAATTTTTTGCTTTCGCCAATTCGCTTACGGGTGGCGGCGGCGGCAAGAATCTTCAGCGGTTCCGTATTGCTGCAGCACAAGTGATGAAATTTGGGAATTGTCAGTAGGCCGCTTTCATTAGTAGTAGTCAGTAGCCCGAATTTTAAAAGTGGTCATATTTGGCATTAAATTAAAACCCTCAGTGAGCTGTGCAACTTTTGTCATAGAACTGCATATCCTTTCCAAAGTGACTGTACAGTGCTGTGGTGGGGTAGGGGAGGGGCCTTAGGCAGGCGCGTAGCCGGGGGGGGGGGAAATGGGGGGAATTCCCCCCGCCCGGAAATTGTGTTGTTCCCCAAGAAATTTTTCCTGCTATGTGTAAACTCCTATTTTTAAAAAATTTTCGCGCCTTTGGCGCGAAATCAGTGTTTTCTACCATTACAATACGTGTTTCGCACTAAAAAATTGAGTACCAGTTACCCTGTTTGGTCTACTTTGACCACATTCTGCATCATTTGGGTGCATGAACAAGCACTGCGCTTTAAATATTATTGTAATTTCAACGAATGCTCTGTAAATATTCCTCGAAGGTCACGAAATAGAAAATTTCCTCAGCTTCTGGGGGGGCTCCGGCCCCTCAACCACTCGAAAAAATTTTGCATTTTTTTCTGGCTACGCTAGCGGTTTTAGGGATTTTTTGTCAAAACAGAAATTTTTCAAAAGTGGTCAAATTTGATATCAAACGAAAGCTCTGAGTGAGCTGAGCAACTTTTGCCATAGAACTGCATATCCAAGGTGGCTGTAGAGTGTTATGGTGGGGTGGGGTGGGTTAGGCAATTTTGGGTCAAAAATACAATTTTTGAAAAGGTTTCAAATTTTTTGTCACATGAAAGCACTAAGCAAACTGAGCAACTTTTGTCATTAAATTGCGTACCCAAAGTGGTTTCAGAGTGCTGTGGGTGCCGGGTACTGAGCGATTTTAGGTCAAAAGTAAAATTTTTCAAAAGAGTCAGATTTGTTCTCACCCAAACTTGTTGTGGAGCGGTCTGGTGGGGGGTCAGGGTGGAACAGAGCCAATTTGTCATAGAAACACGTCCGTGATCCAGAGTATCTACGTAATGCTTAATGATTCTTTAACGCTTTTATATATGTCAACGACATGTAGAAAGTGGATTAACAAGAAATAAAAATGCTCCTAAAGAGCAAATAAAGGAATATAAGTCGACATGGTACATGTAAAATGCCAAATATTGTCTTTACAATATACAATCTTTATCATTTTACAGGCTTCATGTTGACTCGCCTCATATTCCTTTCTTTGCTCTTTAGGAGCATTTTTATTTCTTGTTATTATTTATTTCTTTATTTATTATAATATTATTTCTTGTGTACATAATCGCAAAGATAGGCAGATCTATATGGTCAAAAGACAAAACATGAGTAAAAATCCCTGAAACGTTTTGAAAATTTTGGCCTTCTGAGCGAATTTTTCAGGGCAAAACATGGTACCAAAAGTGACATCCTTTGGTTTTGTGGAGTTAATGTATTTTCTGACCCCCGCTAGAACAGAATGTCTTCTATTTTTCGCCAATATGAGAACTTCGCCACTGGTTTCTGTGCATGAAATGTATACGTACTGTAGTTTGTTAACGAAACCTTGTTTAGGCTGTTAATCTTAAAAAGCAAACTGCTCCTGATCTTGCTTTGAAGCATTTTGATTTCTTTTATAAACCCATATTTCAACACCAGTGGCCATCCATTCGTCTTGGCCTACTGTCAGATGCCAAATATTGTGCCTTGATCAACAATTATTCCAATTTTGATAAAACAATGAGGCAGCTTGAAAACTTAGGCGCCTCTGATATGATGCTGTCACTGCTTGAATGTAAACGGCTGCGAGAAGAAAAGCAGTTTCTGGGGAAAGAGGATGGTGCTAATGGACAACCTGCGCAGTCTAAGTCCTTCCGATTCCAGCAGGGCGATCCCCCCTTTCATTCTGGGGTCACGACTTCTCCAACAGTCCAAGTATGTACACACTACAGATATGTATATATATATATACGTATACGTATATAATCATGGGGGAGCTCGGAGAGCCCCCCATAATATGAGCTATAAAGGCACTTTGCGGATTTTGAAAAGTGCTAATTAGGCATAACTAATTAACGGGAAGGAATTAAGAGCTAATATTTACGTTTTTGAAATCTCCAGGCCAAGAGCTTTCGAATGATACCAAACTTGCCCGGAAAAAATGAACTTTGAAAAAATCTACTTTCTCTTACGGCTTTGAAAGTGGGGGTTTTTTTCTCTGTATTCAGCATGATTTTTGTCAATTTTGTGTTAACTCGATTTTTCGAACGGCCCATAGGAAAAATTTTTCTATACTATTTTTTGAATATCTAGGCAATGGTACTTAGCAAGTTTATGTTTTTTCCGAATTTCGATCTGGTTCGATTTTTTATAGATGGTCAAAAATGGAAAAATAGCGTTTTTGGACACCTTCAAGCTGAAAAATTTCTAAGTCCGAAAATTTGAAAATAGTCTAAAAACGGGCAAAAACAGCGTTTTTCGGCCTTGGGGTGGTACCCACATATAGTAAATCGGGGTCGCTGAACACGATGAGCATAGTGCCGACACCGTATCTCGCCTGGTTCATCTGGTTCAACTGGTTCAAAGCTGAACCAGTTCCTGGTTCAAGCTACTGGAGATAGCTAGAAGGCTGAAATTTTGCATACAAAGGTTATTGGGCATGGGGAATTCACTGGTGGTGTTACTTTGGTGATCCGACCCATGGCTGGCCAGATCTGGTTCAACTGGTTCAAAATTGAACTAGTTGCTGGTTCAAGCTACTGGAGATAGCTGAAAGGCTGAAATCTTGCATACAAAGGTTATTGGGCATGGGGAATTCACTGGTGGTGTTACTGTGCTGATCTGACCCGTGGCTGGCCAGATCTGGTTTAACTGGTTCAAAGTTGAACCGGTTCCTGGTTCAAGCTACTGGAGATAGCTGAAAGGCTGAAATTTTGCATACAAAGGTTATTGGGCATGGGGAATTCACTGGTGGTGTTACTTTGGTGATCCGACCAATGGCTGGCCAGATCTGGTTCAACTGGTTCAAAATTGAACCGGTTCCTGGTTCAAGCTACTGGAGATAGCTGAAAGGCTGAAATCTTGCATACAAAGGTTATTTGGGCATGGGGAATTCAGTGGTGGTGTAATTTTGCAGATCTGACCCAAGGCTGGCCAGATCTTGTTCAACTGGTTCAAAGTTGAACCGGTTCCTGGTTCAAGCTACTGGAGATAACTAGAAGGCTGAAATTTTGCATACAAAGGTTATTGGGCATGGGGAATTCACTGGTGGTGTTACTTTGCTGATCTGACCCATGGCTGGCCAGATCTGGTTCAACTGGTTCAAAGTTGAACCGGTTCCTGGTTCAAGCTACTGGAGATAGCTGAAAGGCTGAAATTTTGCATACAAAGGTTATTGGGCATGGGGAATTCACTGGTGGTGTTACTTTGGTGATCCGACCCATGGCTGGCCAGATCTGGTTCAACTGGTTCAAAATTGAACCGGTTCCTGGTTCAAGCTTCTGGAGATAGCTGAAAGGCTGAAATCTGGCATACAAAGGTTATTTGGGCATGGGGAATTCAGTGGTGGTGTAATTTTGCAGATCTGACCCAAGGCTGGCCAGATCTTGTTCAACTGGTTCAAAGTTGAACCGGTTCCTGGTTCAAGCTACTGGAGATAACTAGAAGGCTGAAATTTTGCATACAAAGGTTATTGGGCATGGGGAATTCACTGGTGGTGTTACTTTGCTGATCTGACCCATGGCTGGCCAGATCTGGTTCAACTGGTTCAAAGTTGAACCGGTTCCTGGTTCAAGCTACTGGAGATAGCTGAAAGGCTGAAATTTTGCATACAGAGGTTATTGGGCATGGGGAATTCACTGGTGGTGTTACTTTGGTGATCCGACCCATGGCTGGCCAGATCTGGTTCAACTGGTTCAAAATTGAACCGGTTCCTGGTTCAAGCTACTGGAGATAGCTGAAAGGCTGAAATCTTGCATATAAAGGTTATTTGGGCATGGGGAATTCAGTGGTGGTGTAATTTTGCAGATATGACCCAAGGCTGGCCAGATCTTGTTCAACTGGTTCAAAGTTGAACCGGTTCCTGGTTCAAGCTACTGGAGATAACTAGAAGGCTGAAATTTTGCATGCAAAGCTTATTTGGGCATGGGGAATTCAGTGGTGGTGTAATTTTGCAGATCTGACCCATGGCTGGCCAGATCTGGTTCAACTGGTTCAAAATTGAACTAGTTGCTGGTTCAAGCTACTGGAGATAGTTGGAAGTCTGAAATTTTGCATACAAAGGTTATTGGGCATGGGGAATTCACTGGTGGTGTTACTTTGGTGATCCAACCCATGGCTGGCCAGATCTGGTTCAACTGGTTCAAAGTTGAACCAGTTCCTGGTTCAAGCTACTGGAGATAGCTGAAAGGCTGAAATCTGGCATACAAAGGTTATTTGGGCATGGGGAATTCAGTGGTGGTGTAATTTTGCAGATCTGACCCAAGGCTGGCCAGATCTTGTTCAACTGGTTCAAAGTTGAACCGGTTCCTGGTTCAAGCTACTGGAGATAACTAGAAGGCTGAAATTTTGCATACAAAGGTTATTGGGCATGGGGAATTCACTGGTGGTGTTACTTTGCTGATCTGACCCATGGCTGGCCAGATCTGGTTCAACTGGTTCAAAGTTGAACCGGTTTCTGGTTCAAGCTACTGGAGATAGCTGAAAGGCTGAAATTTTGCATACAGAGGTTATTGGGCATGGGGAATTCACTGGTGGTGTTACTTTGGTGATCCGACCCATGGCTGGCCAGATCTGGTTCAACTGGTTCAAAATTGAACCGGTTCCTGGTTCAAGCTACTGGAGATAGCTGAAAGGCTGAAATCTTGCATATAAAGGTTATTTGGGCATGGGGAATTCAGTGGTGGTGTAATTTTGCAGATATGACCCAAGGCTGGCCAGATCTTGTTCAACTGGTTCAAAGTTGAACCGGTTCCTGGTTCAAGCTACTGGAGATAACTAGAAGGCTGAAATTTTGCATGCAAAGCTTATTTGGGCATGGGGAATTCAGTGGTGGTGTAATTTTGCAGATCTGACCCATGGCTGGCCAGATCTGGTTCAACTGGTTCAAAATTGAACTAGTTGCTGGTTCAAGCTACTGGAGATAGTTGGAAGTCTGAAATTTTGCATACAAAGGTTATTGGGCATGGGGAATTCACTGGTGGTGTTACTTTGGTGATCCAACCCATGGCTGGCCAGATCTGGTTCAACTGGTTCAAAGTTGAACCAGTTCCTGGTTCAAGCTACTGGAGATAGCTGAAAGGCTGAAATCTTGCATACAAAGGTTATTGGGCATGGGGAATTCACTGGTGGTGTTACTGTGCTGATCTGACCCGTGGCTGGCCAGATCTGGTTTAACTGGTTCAAAGTTGAACCGGTTCCTGGTTCAAGCTACTGGAGATAGCTGAAAGGCTGAAATTTTGCATACAAAGGTTATTGGGCATGGGGAATTCACTGGTGGTGTTACTTTGGTGATCCGACCCATGGCTGGCCAGATCTGGTTCAACTGGTTCAAAATTGAACCGGTTCCTGGTTCAAGCTACTGGAGATAGCTGAAATCTTGCATACAAAGGTTATTTGGGCATGGGGAATTCAGTGGTGGTGTAATTTTGCAGATATGACCCAAGGCTGGCCAGATCTTGTTCAACTGGTTCAAAGTTGAACCGGTTCCTGGTTCAGGCTACTGGAGATAACTAGAAGGCTGAAATTTTGCATGCAAAGCTTATTGGGCATGGGGAATTCACTGGTGAGATTTGTGATTGCTGCTGCCACAGTTATGGAAGCGTTCCCAAAAACTAGACGGAGGACAAGTAGGAAAAATGCTCCTTGCAGTCGCATGAAAAAGTTAATATGAGCTATGATGGTCAACATTTAAATGTGTCAAGGACAAGATTTAAAATGTTTAATATGAGCCAACATCTAAATAAGTAGAGGACAAGATGTAAACGGCTAATATGAGCCGCTACGTTTCTCTTGGGCTCATATTGACGCGACTAAAATGGCAAACATATATACAGTTTACGGTTGGCATATAAGCATCAATGTTTATAAACGATTTGATTGGCTTGGGAATATTGAATTAATGTGATGATTGCGATAATAACTTCTAATGTGATTTCTCAAGATTTCACAACATGTTTAAGTTCCACATTTTCGTTTCTTCATTAGATTGGACTTCGGTTTCGTTTTGTTGACTTATATGGTGGCCTTAAATGTGTACTTGGATGTAGCGGTGGAGAAGAAAACATTTACGTACAGCTTTGCAAAATTAATGTTTATTCGTCGTTATTCATGCAAGCCAAGTCAGTGTTGGACAAAATAAATTACAAACAGGCGTATAATTCTTTCAGATTCTACAAAAATTGTACTAAAATTAAACGAATGTATATATATACGTACATGTATTGTTGAATGCGAATCGGATTTTTGTCTTTTCTTTTCTTATCTTCAAATGTCAGATTCTTCCAAAATTGAAATTTAATTAAGATATTGTATTGTTTAATGAGAATCGGTTTTTGTCTTGTCTTCAGAATTTGCAATAAATGTTTTTTCCTGTCTTACTGCCAAGAAATAACATTCAAGTATACAGTAGTAAAATCCGTTAAATTACCTTTGTTAGAATTTCATGTTTTATGTTTGCAATGTCTAAATATTAGACAGCCAATTGGAGACTAATATACAGAAGTGTCCGTTTTCTTACGTTTTGTTAGCGGTTTTCAAAAGTATTTATTCTAACGAAAATTTTCTAAACTAATTTCTAAATGGATATATATTGTCCTATTATAACTTACTTCCCCAGATGTTTATGCTAAAGCTGACTTTTAATCTACGCATGTATTTTCTTTTATTGTATCAAAGACTGTATCATACGTATTCACCTAACAAAATAATTGTTCAATCTAACAACTGTTTTTGTATTATCTTATTTTCTTGTATTATTTATTACATATACATTATTTGTAGTTCACACTAATTACACTTTCTGAGGCGACTGGCGGCGAAACTATCTTTCTGTTATTTTGTATAGGAATTTTTCCAAACCGACATAAACAACTTAGTTCTACACTTCTCCACTGATGAGCCGCAAGCGTTTGAACCAAGTCTGGCAGAGGTCGCATTTATACTAATATAGGAATTTTATATGTTATTACGTGTATAGCTGGAAAGTTCATGAATTAGCACGAGAGAGTGTCTTTTTTATTTTCTTTAATTTCGGTCGGACTTCTATTTTGTGTTAACTTCTTCCCAGAAAATAAATCCCGGAAAAGGAAAATAAAGTTGGTACGTAACCTAATTTTACTATAATTTGTTTGAGTGAACTGGTTAGGGTACTTGTAGAGTGATTACTCTCGTCCCTTTCCATACCACTCTAGCGCTGTTGCGCTCTATTTTAAAATGTTTACGAAATTATATCGCCGTATAAACAATCTTTCTTTCTAAATAGAGTAGAGTTAACGAGTTTGAACGTACCTCAATGTTTGAGATATATTCTAGTTTAATAGTTTTTCCTTTCTCATGAATTAACAAGTGCTTTTACTTAGATTTTTCTAACTTATGTACCATTCCATATATACTCTCATTTTTTAACCTAATTCTGAACAAAATTCGTTTAATGCTATCCTACCCCCTTCCCTTTTACGACTTTCAGTCGTACTAAACGTCTATACTTACGAATTACTACTTTCAGTCGTACTCAGTGACTTACGACTTATGTCGTACTAAATGACTAAATGTCCCTACTACATATATGTCGTACTAAAATTTTTAAGTCTGCTAATGTTTATCTAACTTGATGTCAAATTTAGTGACAATATGGTACATATATGATGCTATCTTCAAGATCCTCAATTGGAAACTGTTCTGTATTGCATGTCATTCAAATATCTTTCATATATTTATAATGACTACAAAATAAATTACAAACAGGCGTATAATTCTTTCAGATTCTACAAAAATTGTACTAAAATTAAACGAATGTATATATATACAGTGGCGTAGATAGGTCATTGCTTCGGGGGGGGGGGGCGGATTTTCGGCAAGTCGGGGGGGGGGTCCGGGGCCCGACGCCCCCCCGATATTGAGCAATTTTTTACCTCGACCCACAATCAGCTTTCAATATTTCTATAAGTAAAATTGAGTTTTTCAGATTTTCACCAAAAACGGGTATATACAGCAGCTTTAATTCTTAATTAGTATATAAGCTTGAGAAATTTTCTCAGATTTTCACCAAAAACGGCTTAATTATTAAAGCTGACATTTTTCTGATGCTGGGTAAAAGTTGCAGAATTTTTCATATTTACACTCCCTGAGGAATAATTTTGAGCACTTTCTTTATTAAGTGCCACATCTGCAAGACTAAAGACAGAAACATTTATTTTAGGAAAATGAAATAATCAATATCAAGTTGTCATAGTAGTTAGCAATATGAGTAAGAACGCACAATCAGGAGTATGGGAGCGCTGCCCCCAGTAGAAAATTTTTAGAAATACTACGTTTTAAACCTATTTTTCCGGTAACTTTCGCACAAAATCGTCATCTACATTTGTCACCTACTCTACGTCATCTGTATTTGGCTCAGAGCGAGCGAATTTTTTGAAAAATTAAAGGGTTGAAACCTATATATATCTATTTCAGACTACTGTTTCAGCAAAAACTGGCGTAATATGTTAAGCTCGCGCTGCGCGCGAGCTTAAAAATTTTTTCCACTGGCAAAATTTTCAGGGGGGCAAAGGTGCTTCGGGGGGGGGGCGCCCGCCCGGGCGCCCCCCCCTTATCTACGCCCATGTATATATACGTACATGTATTGTTGAATGCGAATCGGATTTTTGTCTTTTCTTTTCTTATCTTCAAATGTCAGATTCTTCCAAAATTGAAATTTAATTAAGATATTGTATTGTTTAATGAGAATCGGTTTTTGTCTTGTCTTCAGAATTTGCAATAAATGTTTTTTTTCCTGTCTTACTGCCAAGAAATAACATTCAAGTATACAGTAGTAAAATCCGTTAAATTACCTCTGTTAGAATTTCATGTTTTATGTTTGCAATGTCTAAATATTAGACAGCCAATTGGAGACTAATATTATACAGAAGTGTCCGTTTTCTTACGTTTTGTTAGCGGTTTTCAAAAGTATTTATTCTAACGAAAATTTTCTAAACTAATTTCTAAATGGTCCTATTATAACTTACTTCCCCAGATGTTTATGCTAAAGCTGACTTTTAATCTACGCATGTATTTTCTTTTATTGTATCAAAGACTGTATCATACGTATTCACCTAACAAAATAATTGTTCAATCTAACAACTGTTTTTGTATTATCTTATTTTCTTGTATTATTTATTACATATACATTATTTGTAGTTCACACTAATTACACTTTCTGAGGCGACTGGCGGCGAAACTATCTTTCTGTTATTTTGTATAGGAATTTTTCCAAACCGACCTAAACAACTTAGTTCTACACTTCTAAGGTCGCATGCACTACTAATATAGGAATTTTATATGTTATTACGTGTATAGCTGGAAAGTTCATGAATTAGCACGAGAGAGTGTCTTTTTTATTTTTCTTTAATTTCGGTCGGACTTCTATTTTGTGTTAACTTCTTCCCAGAAAATAAATCCCGGAAAAGGAAAATAAAGTTGGTACGTAACCTAATTTTACTATAATTCAACGTAAGCAAAAGCTAAATTAGCGTCAATATGAGCCCAAGAGAAACGTAGCGGTTCATATTAGCCGTTTACATCTTGTCTTCTACTTATTTAGATGTTGGCTCATATTAAACATTTTAAATCTTGTCCTTGACACATTTAAATGTTGACCATCATAGCTCATCCAAGTACACATTTAAGGCCACCATATAAGTCAACAAAACGAAACCGAAGTCCAATCTAATGAAGAAACGAAAATGTGGAACTTAAACATGTTGTGAAATCTTGAGAAATCACATTAGAAGTTATTATCGCAATCATCACATTAATTCAATATTCCCAAGCCAATCAAATCGTTTATAAACATTGATGCTTATATGCCAACCGTAAACTGTATATATGTTTGCCATTTTAGTCGCGTCAATATGAGCCCAAGAGAAACGTAGCGGCTCATATTAGCCGTTTACATCTTGTCCTCTACTTATTTAGATGTTGGCTCATATTAAACATTTTAAATCTTGTCCTTGACACATTTAAATGTTGACCATCATAGCTCATATTAACTTTTTCATGCGACTGCAAGGAGCATTTTTCCTACTTGTGTTGTTTTATTGTTATTTACAAATCTGTATTTCACAAGAGTTGTTGTGTTGAACATTGAGTCACAATGTTCAAAATATACAGCTTAGATAAAACAGGGGAAAAGAGAGCCCAATGTTACTGAAGTACATAATAGTTACATGTTACATGCAATAGTGCTTAAGGTGCTGGTTTCCTTTCGAGTATTTTTGACTCGCACGGGTCTAATCCCTTACGAAGATGCCTAAAACTTACAACATAACCTATTTTCATGTTCTTTAACATTCTGGGAACAGTCTCGTATTTTTAGGCGAAAAGATAAGAAAGTTTTGGTTTTTTCTAAGGCTCCCCGTAGATAGACAAGACACGTGATTAGTTGTTATGGCTAGAAAGAGGACACGAAAATGATCATTTTTGCTTTTACAACCTTTGAGCTATCTTCAATAGTTAAGTCAGTATATAGGCAAAAAACCATTTTGAGGATCAGAAATGGCCATTTCCGAGGAAATCAGTTTTTTTAAAATTACTGCCAAATCTTGTAAATAATTTTGGTCCATTTACATAATATGTATACTCAATCGATATATACAAGGTCTGATTGCACATTTTATCCATGGCTATTAGTTGAAGTTCGTTGCTTTAAGCTAGAGATTTGGCAGGAAAACAATTTTGGCAAACCTGCGGTTATTTTATTTTAAACATCGATTTCTCAAAAACTACTGATTCCGGAGATTTTTGGCAGAGTCGAAATTTTTTTCGTGGTTTGGGTTAAAACGTATCGAATTGCAAGAAAACTCAACGCGAAGTTGCGAAATTCATATGTCCTTCGTATCAAGGCACAAAAAGAACTTTTGACCGATTCTACAGCTTTGAGAAATCGAAATTTTTTGCTAATTTTTTGCTAATTTTGCTCTGAAACTACCTCAGAATCTCAAAGTTCTAGTTCTGAAAATAGTAGAATTTTTGATAGCTAACATTTGAAAAGCCCAACCTGTCAATTGGTTATTTGAAGTAGAAATCAACACAAAATAGGTATATATATACGTACGTATATACATAAAACATTAATGTAGCCAACAAAATGTCAAAGTCTACGGATTGGATAAACTCTGGTTTATTTTAAAGGAATGGGAGTCTAGGGGGGTAGCCCTCAGTAAAAACCAGACTTTTAGCTAGCACGACAGCAGTGTTTCTAGAAATTAATTTAGAGTAATCTTAGCATTATATATATGCTTGTTAGTCTCAGCAATAAATTTCCTTCGGTTCGTTCACTGCAAAAAAAGATCCGGATCCACAGGTGGACAACGGGGGAAATCCCCCCCTCGGGGAGGTCGCCCACAAAGAGAACCAAAATTGCTCCCACAAGAGGTAAGAAAATTTCCCCAGAAAATAAGTTTTATAAGTAAAATTTCCAATTATGTTTTTCATTTCATTTATTATCACTTTTTTGCGGTAAACGTTCGAAAAAAGTTTTTGCTAAAAATCGCTGTTTTTTGTTAAAAAACTGCAAAAATCTTGATCAAAAGTGCGTACGCTTAATAAAAAGAGCTGGCTTCCATAATGGGTACCCAAATTTACTTTCAGAACTAATTAAATAATCTGCGTGTATACCCAGACATTTTTGTGATCTTTTTGTGTCGTGTCTTTACTTCACATGACGGCACAGCTATTTTGCATGGTGATGTGTTCGATATCGGTAACTTTCTTTTGAGGAATAGGACCAAGAGACAGAGGATAGTCAAATTTCACGTGGTGCTGGTGGCTTGTTTGAATTTGTCCCCGTCCAAAGCCCTGCGGAAAGTGATATAGATCTCTCTGATGAAGGAGGCCTGCTATTTGGATCGTTATCGTTAGTTTAATTGTTTGTTGATTGGGTACAGAAATGACTTAGGGAAATGTCCTCGAACGTCTTGCTTTGTTTTTTCTCGGAAACAGTGATGAGAAAGAAAGGTTTATTCCCAGTTGTCATACATCCTAGTTGTCATACACCTTATGATTGGTCAGACCAGTATCACGTGAATTGTCTACGGTTAATTGCACCCGCCTTCTCCGAGCGTAGGAATGCTACGGAAAATCACGCTGAGTTTAAACTGAGGAATAAGTGGACATTATAATTTACGTACGTATATGCTTAGAGGAAGTCAGTTACTTTAGTATAAAAAATTAACATTTCTAAAATTTAATACAAATAATACTAATTTGGAAGTATTAAAATTTTGTTTTCACTCTAAAATTTTTTAATGAAAAAGTATTTATTAATAAATGACAAGAAGGCAAGGTCAAGTGGTTTCAAGAAAGGTGACAAGGTCCTCCTCCACAGCCCCGATGTTCTCAATAAACCCGGTCATTCTCGGAAGCTTGCGAGACCATGGACTGGGCCTTACATTGTGTCCAGAACTGTTCCTCCCTTGAGTTGTGAAATCTTGCCAAGTTCGTCATCAGGGAGGCAGCAGGTGGTCCACATTGGACGTTTGAAAACCCTTCGAACAGGTTGACAGGAATTGCCGTCTTGGGTCCTGTTGGGGGCGGGAAAATGTCAAGAAGCCTTAAACAAGTTTGTGAAGATATCAAAAACGATAACGAAAAGAGATTTTATCCAAAACGTGGATTCACTACGTTGACTGTTAGTTTATCAGTATTGCCATTAAACAGCTTTCTTATCAACTTCACAAATATATTGTGTGTATAGATATAATCTCATACAAAAATTGGAAGAAAATTTCTTATTGGGGCGGAGCGATCAACTGTCACGTGATTTCTTAATGTCCAATCATAGCGTGTATGACAACTAGGATGTATGACAACTAGGAATACGCCGAAAGAAAGACTTGTGTTATTTTCAGGAGAGAGTGTGTGTGTGTGTGTGTGTGTGTGTGTGTTTGTGTTTGTGTGTGTGTTTGTGTGTGTGTGTGTGCACACACATACATACATACATATACGTATATAATATGTGGTCTGCCACCTAAAGGTGCTGGGCTTTCACAGATAAAAAGTATTATTTATTAATAAAAGCTTTATTATCAGTAAAAGCTTTATTTATTAAGTTTCTAAATTGTTTTATTGGGGAAGGGGCCCTCTTGATTCTCCCCCATAAATATTGCTTAAGAAGTAATTTTTGAGCCAGAGTTTTTCAATTCACGAGAACTATGAACTGAAAAACTTTATATTGTTTAGACAAAGAGTTCTACATAATAGCAAGGTGGTTTACCAGTTGATGAATAACACCTACTATAGCTATTCTGCTATCCTTCTCACGCACTATTAAATTACTGATGCTCTGTGGTCAGACTATTTCATAGTTGACTTTTTTATTGATTGATTGACTAAGAGATGTAGCAGAAACTTATCGAAACATTAACCTTAGTCTGAATTATTTTTCGTAATTGCTGAGTATGTATGTGCTGGTTATTTTATGTTTCTTCTTTCAGACAGAAAGAGTTTGCATCCCGTTTATCGTCCAAAATGCAACCTGACGATGATATTCACATACCTGATAATCTCAAGGCTTTGTTTTATTCCCGTGGAGATATCTCAGTTTTCCCGCAAGCACCTCCAGATTCGTATGGTGCAGTCTGTAGGTTACGTCAGTGTATCATAGGGGTCGCGGCAGCAAAAATATGTGTGAAAAATCCCCTGGAGACAGTGTAAAATAAGCTGCGCGAAATCCTGCCCAGATTTCATACGCAAATCGTAGAGCACACCGAGTCTAGTATGTGTGCGAAGTTTCCTCCCAGTAAGTATCAGTTACCGTTAAAAAGTTGCGCCGCGGACCGGTTACGACGGCGATTTTTTTCGATATCTCCTATTTGATGACTGTGTTGTACATAATAATCGCCGCTTTCACGTAAACTGCAGTGGTGAGACAAACTAAAGAGCTATAGGATCTAATAGTATCCTCTAAAGAATTTAAGAATCGTATCTTTTTTGCCCTGCGGTTGCGTTACTGCGGCTCAGAGCGAAAAATGAGCAATTTATGGTCGTCGCTAAGGTTGAATGTTACGACCTGGCGCTGATTTCTTTTTATATTCAGAAATCACATATATTGGGTTAACGAACGGTCCAGGTTTCGTTTCTGTATCACTTGTCTCGCGACTACAGTGGCCGGTCAAAAATGGCTAAAATTCGGAAAATGAAAAATCGAAATTTCGCTATCTGTTCATTCAGCTTAGAAAGCTCAAATCTTTCATGCAAAACGCTTCTGGCACGGAGAATTGATTCCCATGTTTTACCATCCGGCCCACCCATCTTCCTGGACTGGCTCCATTTTGCCTTTGGGAGTCGGCAATCCCTTCCTGGAGGTCTATAATGGCATAGGCTGCCACTTTAAATTCCCCCCACTTTTGGGCTCCCCCCCCCACTTCCCCACCCCCACTTTTTTCGCCCAGAAAAAGCCCAGGCCCACCCGGCCCCACCCCCGTTTTTTTGGGCTTCCACCCACTCACTATAGGGTACCCAGAAAATGCCAAATTTTAAGGATTTTTGGTCAACATTTTCAAAACTTTTCCTTCTTCGGATTTTTTGGTGAAAACCGTCTATTTTGGTAGTCAAACTCAATTTTTGAACACTTTTAGCAGCATAGTTTATAGTAGTATATGTTGAAAACAGGCTATTTTTTATTTTTACTGTATCTTTGGCATTTCTAAACTATTTTATTCCCCCCGCATATGGACCTCCCCCAACAAGTGGGGGGGGGGGGTGACTCCCCCACTCTCTCCGCGTCCGCCCACTTTTTTCGACTAAAATAAACCCAGGGACCCACCCATCTTGCTGTGCTGGTTTATTCCGCTTTGCCGTCTGGAGGGTCAGCTCGGCAACCTTCCTACAGGTCCATTCTAGGCTCTATTTGCCTCACAAAATTTTCTCTATAGGGGTTGGTGCCCCCAGCACGCTCCCGGTACCCATTATGCCGTTCGACCAACCCGTCTTACTGGGTTGGCTCCAGTTTGCCGTCTAGAGGGTCAGCTCGGCAACCACTTCCTACAGGTGTCCATACTAGTCGCTACGGCCTAGAGTACTCTCCCTTTATCTCGATTACTGGAATATCTGTGTGAAATGCTCGTAATTGGGAGTAATTTATATTTTCTTGTTTTTGTTTGTTTTTGTCTCGGGAGCTAAGCACCAGACTGGGTGTATCTAAGGTTCTTCCTTCCAGCGTAAGCTGGCCCGGGTTAAAGTAATACAGTTCTACAGTAATAGGCGCTACTTAGCCTTTCAAAACTTTGTTTATGTCTATGGGGTTTTCTAGAGCCATCAGCACGTTCCCGGTATCCGTTTTGCCGTCCGACCCACCCATCTTGCAGGACTAGTTCCACATTGCCGTTTGGAGGGTCCGGTCGGGTAGGGGAAACCTCTTCGTGCTTGGGATAGGGAATTGCAGTGCCAGGTTGTTAAATAAAATTTTTCAAAAGGGCAAGTTTAATATCAAATAAAAGCCCTAAGTGAGCTGAGCAACTTTTGTAGAACTGCATATCCTATCCAAAGTGACTGTAGAGTACTGTGGTGGGGTGGGGTGATGACTTGGCGATTTGGGGTAAAAAATAATATTTTTCAAAAGTGGTCAAATTTGTTATCAAATGAAAGCCTTGAGTGAGTTCAGCAACTTTTGTCATAGAACTGCGTACCCAATGTTGCTGTAAGGTGCTGTGGTGGGGTGGGGTGATGTTTTGGCGATTTTGGGTCAAAAACAAAATTTTTCAAAAGTGGTCAAATTTGGTATCAAGTGAAAGCCCTGAGTGAGCTGAGCAACTTTTGTCATAGAACTGCATACCCAAAGTGGCTGTAGAGTGCTGTGGTGGGGTGGGATGGGGACTTAGGCGATTTTGGGTCAAAAATAAAATTTTTCAAAAGTGGTCAAATTTGGTATCAAATGAAAGCCCTAAGTGAGCTGAGCAACTTTTGTAGAACTGCATATCCTATCCAAAGTGACTGTAGAGTACTGTGGTGGGGTGGGGTGATGACTTGGCGATTTTGGGTCAAAAATAATATTTTTCAAAAGTGGTCAAATTTGTTATCAAATGAAAGTCCTGAGTGAGTTCAGCAACTTTTATCATAGAACTGCGTACCCAATGTTGCTGTAAGGTGCTGTGGTGGGGTGAGGTGATGATTTGGCGATTTTGGGTCAAAAATTAAATTTTTCAAAAATGGTCAAATTTGGTGTCAAATGAATGTCCTAAGCGGACTAAGCAACTTGCCCCCACCCAAACCTGCTTTTACGTGTTTTCACTTTTTCAACCACAATTTAAAGGTAGACAAGGCCAACACATCCTCTTTTGTGCGGAGCGTTTTTGTTAGTTGTAATATTTTAAGGTTATCTCAATTTTCGTTATACTTAATTTTGACAGAAACGCCAATGGTTCACTTAACAGTTTACTAATTATTACATAGGTTTCTATTACGAAAGGATAGTACATTTTACTTTTATCTTTCAGCTTTCTATTTAATGGATGCTGCCTCCTTATTTCCTGTCATTGCATTGGATGTGCGCTATGGAAATACTGTTTTGGACTTGTGTGCCGCACCTGGTGGAAAATCTTTAGCCTTGTTGCAAACCCTTTTGCCTGGTGAGTGCAAAAGCTATTACGCCAAAGTCATGTCAAAGCCAAAGTCAACGTCTGAAAAGCCAAATTTATATTCCTCTTTATTGTAGCCGTGCTACGGAATGGTTGCTTCGTTTGACTTTGTATCGATAGGTCCGAGGTTTGATTCCTTCCTTAGATATAACAAGAATCTATAATAGGAAGAGTGAGTCTCTTAGCCCTTCCTAGTGTTTTTAGCCTGCGAGATGCTCAACAAATTATGGCCGAAATCTCGGGAGGAGGCTATCGCTATCTTATTTTAAAATTAAGTTTATAAGCAGGCGCTCCCCCCTCAGATCTCGTTGGGACATCCTAATGACACGTAGCAGCTTGTAAAAGCGTTAGCTCTTGGCTGATTGCTTGATTTCTGACTACCGCATGCCGTTAAAAATCAACCAATCAGCGTAGAGCTAAACGCTTCTACGTAATACTACGTGTAATTGGTAGTTACACGAGATCTCGGGGAAGGGGGATCCGTTTATACACGTAATCTTAACATAAGTTGGGCGGTTAGACAATCAGATTCGTTTTTGTTCAAAGGCAGATAAACATGGTTGACAACGGCAGGTGGTACCCCCGAGACTTCGACCTTAATGTCTAGTCAGTGAGTAATCTTAAGTCTAGTAAGAAAGTGTTTCTGCAGTCTAATCAAAAGGTTACTAACGATGTCTGGATAGCATATTTATTTCTTTCCTTAGACTGCCTTGTTTGTAATGACGAAAACTTGGAAAGAATGAACAGACTGAGAAAATTGTTGAACGCCTATATTCCCAAGGGGGCTGACATTCGAGAGCGAGTCTTTTTGAAACGCTTATGTGCTGCAACAAGCTGGAACGACTTGGAACAATATGACAGAGTACGTATAATGTATAGTCCAACAAAGGTTTAGATTGTGGGGTAATGTTCGTTTGTGTATTTTGTCAGAACTTTAAGATTCGTGGCTCGATGCCAGAACGTGGATAAATCTCAAATTTTCAAGGTTTGTTCAGGGTTTCTTTTATTAAATATTTTTGCAAGAACTTTCTGATTTTTAGTTTTTAGTCTAATTTTTCATAGTTAGCAATCCGTTTTCCCTTATCATTCTGTATTTCTCAACTTCATAGTTTCTTCATTTCTTCTGCCTTTCATAGTCTACTGGTGTCTTCAGCCAATCAGAAACGTAGCCATTGTAAACTACCAAAAGTTTGGTATTGATTTCTTCTTTTCTCAGTTGAAGCTTGTTTGAGTTGGAGCATGAACCGGCCTCGAGCTTTCTAAGCCTGAATATCTTTCAAAGTTTTCATTAAAATACAGTATGACAGCTACTGATTACTTTTAGCAAGAGTTCATAATATAAGAGTGTGACAGCTGGCCAGCTCTCTGCTATTTGTGCAAAAACTATGCTATGTTCGCTATCGGCTAACCCCCTCTCACTCCGCCCCTATTTGGGTACGTATAAGTGTAGTTTGTGTCTGTTTCGAACTTTAGAACACAAGCATAGCGGGCGAATTCGCTTTGTTGGCTTGGGTCCAATTTGGGGAGGGGGTAAGCCGTTAGTGAACAGAGCATAGTTTTTGCTCTGATAACAGTGAGCTGGCCAGCTGTCACACTCTTATATTATGTACTCTTGCTTTTAGTTAGTGGGGCACGGAAACAGTGGACAGAAAGTCGAGTTGGTGTTACCTTCACCCCGCGCAGGAAACTCCGAAACAAACATGAACATTGGGCAATGGGTAGATGGGATGCGGTCCGCTACCATGTAGTTAATTTTCCTATAATTTCGCTTAGAATTAAAGAGTAATTCACTCTGTTGACCTAACGTTTTGTTACATTATTGCTTCCGTGCTGTTGTTCGAAGACGAATTGATATTCCCGTCTTTTGGAAGTGAAACACCATGGCCGAGAGAGAAGCTGTAGTGTGCAACATATTTTAACGCTGTATTGAGTATTATGACTGATTGTTCAGCATTTCCTGTTTACTAGGGTTGTTACTTTATATGTAAAAAAGTAATTATATACTTTTTTACACCTGTTTTTTACATTTCTACTTTTTTACAATTTACAACCCTACTATGTACTGATGTACGGATACGAATTTATGTTTAGGTGTTGGTTGACGCTCCTTGCTCAAATGATCGTGATTCTCTCCTCAACGACGAAAAGGGAAATCTGTTCAAAAGGAGTCGACAAAAGGAACGAATGGATTTGCCCAATTTGCAAACTAACATTTTGGTGTGAGTTATATTGATTGTTCTCCCTTAATCGTTGTTACTTGCTGTAAATCATCCTGTAGATCATGGTGTAGATCATTCTATTATATTTCATGTATGTATCACTAGCGGATTCAGGATTTTGTGATGGGGTGCGACCTTCCGCGGGAAAAAGTTTTATGACAGTGGGTCTGGACTGGAAGGTAAAGAAACTTATGAACTCTTGTTAATTTGCTGCTAACATCAAAATTCGCTCCGGAGGCGCAAAATTCATTAATTGTATTTGCTCTTTTTTGTATCCTTAAGGGGGGGGGGTCGCTTTTTGGCCGATTTTTCAACCATCTCTGATTTTGCTCATTTTCACATATTTTGTAGTCCCAACTCCCAATGGGTCCTCAAAACAAGACAAGAGCGTTTTGCGTAATATTGCTTCTATCGTGCTATAGAGCCCCTCAAAGGTGACATCGACATTGACATGTCATAGGAAAATGAAAAGTTAGGTTAAAAGTTTGTGGCAGAAAAATTTTTCGCTGTATGCCAGATACAGTGCTGCAACCTTGTTGTACATGTTAAGGACATAGCAGAGAGTGCAAATAACCCTTCTGGAACAATTCTTTCTGAGTGTCGGATTTTTGGCGATTTTTCAAAGTAAAAATTTTGCAAAATTGGTGCTTTTTGCACCACTAAAAACAGGACCAGCGAAGCATTTTCGCCTATCCTGCGCGATTGGCAAAAGCTACTGAAATCGCTTATAGATAGTTGCACTCTGCGCATACACAGAATTCTTATGACAGTTGTTTCAAATTTCTACCATTTGTAGTGCTCTCAAAAAACTTGCCACAAAATGTGCTAATTTTGCCAAAAATCATCATTTTGCACAATTTTCATGTTCTTTTAACAATTTCTCTCTCTTTACCCTCTCGAAAGTCACCAAAATTGGCACTGCCGGACATTATGGTAAAGGCAAATGTTCAAGGTAGAACTTTTCTGTCGTGTCGGCTCCTTTGATCTCTTATAGGTCACAACAGTCAATTTTTGAAATTTCTAAAATATAGACAATTTGGGTATCAATCGATAGCTACTGATGAGCTGAACAACTTTTCTGATAGAGCCATGTGTCCGAAATGTAGTATCTGAAAGTTAGAGAAAGCTAAAGATTGAGGGCACAGTTAGCTGGAAAAGGCTCAGTTCACAATTGAAGAATATAGTGTGAACGACTGGATGGATATTCCTGAGTCGTTTTATCATTTAGCCAACACAGCATTAATTTGCCATATTGGTTGACCCAAATTTCGCTACTGTTCTGTCTCAACATGACCTTGGAGGGCAAATCACAGTGATTTTCAAGTTTTCCAACTGTATAGCTGAATATCTCTGTCATTGTTTGGTTTCGAACTCTAATGTTTTGTCTTATTTTTAGAACATATGTACCTATATTGTGTGTGAAAATGAGCGAAATCCGTGACTATCGATTTTGACTCAAAGCGACCCCCCTTAATTTAGGATCAGCCCTTGCTACGTATAATTATATGAACTTTCTTTATTGACAGGAATGGGCTAAAGTCTCTGGCACCTGGTGGATTTCTCGTATATTCAACGTGCACGCTTAGTCCAGTACAGAATGACGAAGTTGTTGAGAAGGCCCTTTCAATTTTGACGAATACTTCAGACTTTGGTGATTCCTTTGTCATTCGAGATTTGAGCCAACTAGCTGAAGACTTTGCATCTTCCAACATTTTTTGTTTTTCTTCAACTACCAGATATGGACGACTTATTGTACCTCATATTGCCATGAATTTTGGTCCAATGTATGTGTGCAAAATAAAGCGTTTAGAATAAAGTGAATTTAATTTTTGGTTTGATTCTACCTATAATGGGGCACAGTTTTCTGTTTTCTTCAATAATGGTTTGATCGTCGTAAGAGCTTCGTCTGCGGCGGAATAGTATATATCAAGGAAGGAAGGAAGGAAATTCGGGGTGTTCGAGAATGATTCCGAGGCCTTGACTGGTAACATTGCACTTCAGAATGTTGTGGACAGCGTGAATTAGAGATGAAACCGGTCCTGCTTCGCGATGGCTCGGTGCCCCGGTCAACCCCTGACCCGGTGACCCGGTATTTTTGAGAATTCTGGTAACTGGTGGTAGAAACTGGTAAAAGTTCTAAAAATATGTATGCTATAACAGCAAACATTTCTCCAAACCAAAAATACCGGGTCAGAACTCCTGACCCGGTGACCCGGTTTTATCTCTGGCGTGAATAGGCGTAGCAGTAAGCCCATTCAGTCTTACCATGCACCAATTTTCTGACAGTGTGATATATCCATATAGAATCCAGTTTCAGTAATTTTAAGCTGAAGCTGAAATTGTTTTGGCGCCGGCGCTGGCTGAAACTGAAAGTAGTGTCAGTCTTTCCTCTAAACTCGGTCTCGATGGTTTAAAGGTTTAACGCTATTTCATTAATATTTTGCGAGTGAAAGGAAACTTTTTGGCCGATATTCTGTGTGTATCCTTTGCACACCAATTTGAGTCGTTGATAAAACCTTTTGAGTTATGATTCCCTGTACAGTCGACCCATCCTCAATATTCTTCTTTTTCTTTATCCGCTCGGGATTATTTCTAATCTCCAATAATTAGAAATGTGATTTCGATTTGTAACTAATGACTACCATCTAATGCCAAAATTTAACCAAATATCCAACCACAGTGCACAGTATAGAACTCAGGACACAGGCAAGATAGAATTCAAAAACAAAACAGACATTAGACGGGGAGCCTCCCTCCCCTCCACTGTTCGATGTGTTTTGGCTGAATCGACTAGAGTTTATAATATGACACTCAGCTTTCCCTAAATTACGTATTGAGCCTGCACTATGCTAGAAACAATGTTGAAATCTCGGCTTCTGAGCGTGTATATGATATAGCACGATGGCATTTTTCAAATACATACGTTTTACAAATTAAATACTATAACGAACTAGGAAAGTCGTGAATATATGAATAGTATAAGCAGTAACATTCTAAAAAACAAAAAATTTAATTTTTTCCTGATGAATCTTAGGGTAGGACGCGAAAACAAAGTCTGTAATAATCGTTCTGAGAAAATAAGTAAGTGCTTAGTGCGAAAGGGGGGTCTTTTGGTCTAGCTGCCCATTTCTATACCCCTAAAATTATGGAGGGGGCAAATGTTGACTTTAACTTGATCGCAGCGCAGCCTTCAGCCGATTCTTATTTTGATCGAGTTGTATGAAGTGTTGACTTTTCGAATTCGGGCAGTTGGCTTGGCTGACTTCTGACCGCCAGAGAACAGTTAATAAAAATTTTCAGGCTTTAAGCTTTTTACATGTAAATAAATGCAAACAAAATGAATAAAGTTTCATTTTTTGTACTCGACTTTTGACATGTATAAGAAGAATAGTAAGCCATTAGAGGGCTTTAGATCATTGCATAAGGATGCTCCGATCGCAATCCGTGTTTGGAAAGGGGTCGCTGAAAGAGGTCCCTGTTTGGGTGGGGGGTTGCCAAGACAGGCTAAGGTTGGCTGTTGTCGATAGCCCCCCTAAACGTGACCCTTCTGGAAAATAAGCTGAAACTACGGTAATCCCTTGCTTCCCCCGTCCTACCCCAACAACGGAAAGTAGTTTCTGCAATTCCCCCCCCCCTCCCGTCCAAACGGGTACCACTTTTGGGGATCCCCTAAGCCAAAAGGGAGGTTATATCGTCGAGTCGTGGACCCCCTAAAAGATTAACGCTTATTCCGGTCAGTGCGCCGCTCCGCTGTTCAGAGAAGAGTAGTATTCTAATTATGGCTTACTTTTCTTTTTATATATATAGTGCAATCATAGACTCGTGGTTCTATTTTGGCCTTTTGGGCTTTTGCTGGCCATTTTCATTTGCCAGCCAACGGCCATTGGCCGACACGGATAGCAAAACTGTTGATATATTTCGATTTACTATTATGACACCTGCCTGCAAAATGAATTAATAATTTCTTATTTCAGAATCGTGAAAAGATGTGTACGTTTAAGCCAATCGATGTTTTGGATTCAGAGTCACAGTTGCAGTTAGGCGTGGAATATTTTAACGATCATGTATGTATCTATGTAGTTTTTAACCGGTGTAGTATATTCCACAATGGAAATGAGTAACTTCGAATGACAGTGTATGCCAGAGAACATTCTCAATGGGCAGGCAAGTCCTCTACAAGTCTATCGATATTAGTATGTGTACGAAGTTTCATCTGTTCCCGGAATTTTCCACGCCAAAGCGGCTTGCTAAAACTAAAATGGGGTTTATCAGGTTTGATCCCATTTGGCAGAGATGAGAAGGATTTTGTTACAAAGCCTGCCTCTCTGTTCTTGATGACTGGCAATATACGGGGGTCAGCTTCGACAGGATTGATACTTAGCAGATGCAGCAGTCAGATTAAATAACCCAAAAGGACACAAGGTCATTCCGTCCCATCCAACTTGTGATTTTTCTTTCTATCCCATCCAATCTTGGTGAAAATAGCTCCAATTCATCCTAGTAATCCTACATTGCTTGGAACTTCTGGGAGCAATTGAGGTTAAATTTACAGAAACACACCATTAATTTATATTTTAAAGACTACTGACATTTAAAATTGACAAATTGACATTTAATTTAAAATTCAAATCTACTTGACATTGACTGACACATTAAACTTTCCCTTTAGCGTTATCCTATGATCATTCGCCGTGCGGATCTGGGTGCCTGTACTTCAAAATGGTCTGATGCGGAATATTTGGAGAAACAAGTTGGTGATAAGATTGTCACAGTTCACTGTGCCTCGACTCCAACAATGAGCTTTCTAAGGAAGAACTTCTGTTATAAGTACGTAAAGTTAATACCCGTTTCGTTCTGTTTGCTTATTCATATAACACAAGTATCGCTTGTGTTTCGTTTGATGTTGATATTCGCTCCCTGGAAATTGACGTTTTTCCTTTAAAGAAATTGTGTGTTTTAGTGATGTAGTATAGCTTGGTGACCCAAGCTGTATGAATATTTCTAATAATTGTTCTTCATTATGTTAGCCTGTATTGGAAGTCGAAGCCTTGATGTCAATTTTCTGTTTAGAAATATACCATTCAGAGATCTTATACGTCACCCTTCAATGTCTGCTGAGCCGGACAGTGAAAAGGTGTCCGAATGGCTCTATCTTCGATCAGTTGGAGATGAACAGCGCAAAGATGTTGCCAATATTGAGATCGATTTTCCTGGATTGTGGCCTGATATTAGCCTGCCGCTATGGTTGCACTCGGAACGGCTGTTTTCGACTGTGCTAAGAATTGCATCACCCAATATGCATATGTGGACTCACTATGATGTAAGGGGCATTGAATATATAGTTGGTGTTAAAACAAAAAATTTATATTGCTATACTCTTGCTCATGATTTGGAAAATATGTGTAGCATGTATTTGACCGATTACTGCTATGATATCGAAGAAATTGGCCATGGCATAGATACATTGAAAAATTGTTGAAAGCTTATTGTAATGGTTGTCTGTCTTCAGAATAAATTATGTTGTTTGTTTGTTTATAGTAAAGTGTGTAATGTTCGTATTTAAGCATATATTGTATATTTGTTTGCATTTATGTAAAGTATGTTGCTATAGGTGATGGATAATATTTTGCTTCAAATAGTAGGCCGGAAAAGAGTGCTGCTGTTCAGTCCGAAGGATGTTTCGAATTTGTATCTTAAAGGTATGCGACCATACATGTGCTTGGAGGGGGTTTGGGGAGGGTTCCTCCCAGACCTGGACCTCATCCCCCAGTGGGGTCCGTTTCTTACCCCCTCCCCCCCAGAATCCGGATTTTTCCGGTTTTTTGGGCAAAAACCTGAGAAATCCGATTTTCCGGCGGCCTGGCCGCCGGCACACCCTCCCAGAACTTCCCCTCCTGCACATGTCTGTATGCGACAACTAAGTTACAGCTGTTTCCACTTCTGCTGTAACGGTTTCCAGCTGTTGAAGCTTGTTGCTTTTGCGGGTTATCCTATTTATAAGAGTGTTCAAAACGAACATAAAGGATTTTAACCTGATGCGTAGTTAGCAAGAGATGGGGGAATTTCCTCGAAATTGTTGTCACTCCGGAAAATTTTATCGGCGCTACAGGTATATTCCAGTTTAAAAATTCGCTCCAATAAGGGAGTATACGAAATACACTAGTGACAAAAATTTTTCCGATTGCACTTATATTTTGTCACATTTTTGTAACTGGGGTTCTTCAAAATAAAAGTTTCGATGCTTTTCGTTTTTTGCAGCTTTCACAGAAGCCTCACAAAGTTGTTGACCTACGGCATTTTCATGCATGGGGTGGTCAAATTTTTTGACTTTTCTCAATATTGCTTCGAGCTAATGTCTTAAATTTTTTTCTGAATAAAAAAGGAATCTTAGGACTATTGTTGGGTACAGCAAATTTGACTGAGTACATGCAGGTGCAGCACGACATTTGGCATGCATACCACCCCCAAATTATGGAAATTGACATTTTCTTTTGAGACCTAATCCGCAGTAAGCAACCGATTTGACCCAAATTTAATTGGTAGTGACCTTGCCTCTCTTTGCCTCCGTGAGCCTTTCTCATGTGGTGGCTTCATTCAAGGCTTTTCCAATTGCTTTATGAAAAACTTTGGTGTAGTAGACTTTTTGCTTTGTTTAATTGATGCGCCGGTTTGTGCCTTCGTTCTTTTAATTATTATTCCTATGTGCTGTTTATACGGTGTTTGTTTACGTTCACTATTTTAGGTGATAAATCATTAGTCAATAACATTGATCATCCTGATCTAGATACATATCCACTTTTTCGCAATTCAACCTGCTATGAAGGCATATTAGAAGTCGGAGATATTCTATTCATTCCAGGTAATTTTGGCATTAGATAGGACTTGTAGATTAAACACAAGGATGTGGTGTAAAATAAATTCTTCAGATAAGTTTTTGTAGTGAACAGTTTTCGCAAGTTAAGGGGATAGAGCTGCAAATGGTCTTTCACGACGACGACATCCTCGGAAAGATTACTTTTTGCCTAAGCAAATATCACGATAAAACTTATTAGTTGGGAGCAGGCAATCTATATCTCTCACATGCACAGGTTTTGGCATGCCGCCAAAATAGAACTTTTGTTGCTAATTGGGGTTTTAAAAATAAATTTCAGCTGTGGTGGCTCAGCTTTCAGCTTTCAGCTGCACAAACAATAAAAATAAACATTAAGTTTCACCTATTTTTTACCGCACATGTTGGTTGTTGCCGAGCCTATGTTTTTGCAATGACCAGACTTTTGTCGTCACCTTCTTTAGCAATAACAGGTTAAGTTTGAATGAAAATGTTCATAAATTCAAGAAGGCACCTTCCACTGTTTTTGATCTAATGAAATAGGCTTGCTCATGTGTTTGATCGATTATTAAGCTTTAATTGGGCTAGTTTTGCAAAGTTTCCAGAATGTTGGCTATTCAGCTAATGTACTAGTGTAAGGTGCTAATGTGGTAACGGAAATAACCTTAATCTTAAGGCCTGAGAGATATCTGTATATGCAGCTAAAATGGGTTCAATACGTTTGTTTCCGATTTTGCCCAAAAGTTGTTGATGGATGTTCTTTGAAGTGCTGGTCCTGATCCTGAGAATCTAATCAACGCATTCTTGCAATTCCTTTTTCTTTTTTCCATCGTTTTCTTGCATTGCAAACGCAAGGATTAATTTTTACAGAATCTGGTTGTGGCATATATACTTATGAGCATTAGCTGACGAAAGTTTGAGTCGCATAGCCGGAGTGGAGTTCCTTAGCTTTGCTATGAAGGCCAACTTCTGGCATTTTAATCGCACAAAGAAGTTGTGCCGTATATATTATGCCAAATAGTGGTCCACCCAATAAAATGCCCATGGACGGTTTTTCTGTTGGTGAGCGCTTTTTCGAATTTTTCAGTGCTCTCTGCTAGGCATGGGCACGGGTCCAAAAAATTGGACCCGGGAACCCGAAGCCCTATGTCGGGTAATTGCAACGCTACCCGGATACCCGACTTCGGGTACCCGAGTACCCGAGCAGTTTTCGGGTACACGAAAACAAAATTGGAATTTTAAACGTTGTTTTACGTTTGCTATTAAACTAAATCAAATTTATTGCATATTGCAACTTAATTCTTCTTTAGATTTAAATTGGCAACCCTCTAGTGACTAAAGGCAAAAAGTATTAAGTATTTGGTTCCATCAAGAGTACATAATACACAAGAGTATGACAAGCGTCATACGCTATGTATTATCAGCCTGTTACATCCTCTGCACGCCATCGGCTGACCCCCTACATAAATCAGACCTCCCTCACCCCGCCCCTGTACATGTATTGGGTCCGAACGGGGGATTGGACTTGTGTTTGTATATTTTGTGCACTGATGTGTAAATCATACAAGCGAATACCTGCTGCACAAATTGGGCCCCCGTCAAGTTTAGCATGTAAGTATAGTAACACTGACCCCGATCCCCCGTTTGGACCACGTACATAGATAGGGGCGGAGTCAAGGGTGGGAGCTGATTTAGGTAGGGGGTCAGCCGATAGCGTGCAGAGGATGTAGCAGGCTTGTAATGCATAGCATATGACGCTTGCCATACTTTTATGTATTATGTACTCTTGGTTCCATTAACAAATTTTTGCGGAACGGTGACAATGGAACTCTCGGTCAAGCTACTATAGAATTCAATAATAAAATCGTAAAATATCTTTACAGTTTTCGCTTTAGAATGCTTTTGCTTTAGCTACTGTTCGATATATAAGTATTAATGAAATATTTTTCGGTGAGACAGACGTCATCTGAATTTGGAATGAAGACGTTTAAGACTGATTTTTGAAAATGCTAATGTTTAGCCATGGGGTTGAATTTAATGCAAATTTTACTGCCTGGGATCAGAAAATCAGCGTTCAACACGATTTTAAAATATTTTTAAAATTTCTGTTCTCAAGAATGTTAAATTTCTTAAAAATCTTATTGTAATTATACCACAAACCCACAAATCATGAAATGAACAGACGCAATATTGTATGATTTGATTTTATAGAAATGGACGAGCTGTTCGTAGTTTTCGCAGAGTACACTAAAGTCTAGCAAACGTAAACTGGACCGAAAGAGAGAATTTTGTGGAGAGTTTATGTTTCAAGTTAGGTATGACAATGTATATATTTTCTAAAAGCTCAGAAATCAGAGATTTCAAAAATTTAAAAAAATTTTAAAATTTTAAAATTTAAAATTTTATGAATTTTAAAAACGGTAGGAAATGAAATAGTAAGCGAAAAGTAGTCGAGTTTGGTATCAAATTAAAGGTATCGTTCAGGAGAACACGAATATGTATAAATTAATTGGATTTGGGGCGGCACGTGGTTCCAGCGGGCCCATATCCCGAAAAATTAAAATTGTTCCGATCGCTACAAACTTGGGCTCATTTGAAAGCTCTCATCACGCTGAGTGAAGTTATAATTGGGTCATCGCTCAAAAATGCTGTCTGCGAAAGTTATTCCTCTTTAAACACCAAAAATAGGTAGTTTTAACACTTTTCGAGGGTTTAATCCAGGCTTGCGAAAGCTGTGAGCTGAATCAAGTCAAGCCAGTGCCCTACATTTTGCGTCTCATCATTATACACAACTACGTGAAAATTGCAGCTAGCACTTAGAAAAAACAAATCGAAAAACGGTCTTCTGATTGTGTTCTGCGTCCCCGAAAACCCCATATGGAAACATCGAAATCAAAATCTTTACGATATTTGAGCTCAAGATGATTGAAAACATAACCATGCCAAATTTTAGCTCGATTGGTCAAGTTTTAAAAGTTTTGGGTGTTGGAGGGTGAATTGGAAACTCCCAAATACAGTTATATCTATCCGGTTTTTTCGGTTTTAACTGGATACCGACTACACGTGAACATGCCTACTCTCTGCCGACACTGATTCGATAGTGGGTGGTTCGAGTCCCATCAGCCACAAAGCTTCCTCAAATCTCTTGAGCAAGGGACTACTGTAAGCCTGTATCTATTCGCGGTGAGTTTTAGCCAACCCAGCTATCCATCCTTAATTGGTCGGTAATTGGGCACCACTTATGTGGGAAGGTAATAGGATGGTAATAGGATTATGTGGGAAGGTAATAGGATGCTGCGTAGGACATCTGCCTTGGGGAGCTGGCCCCTCCTCTACGGTTGTGGGCATTCGAGGTGACACTCTTTGCTCAAGGGCTTGTATCCGGGGATGAGCACCCGCACCATAGACCCTGAAAAATGACAAGCGTAGGAGACTACGTTTGGGGTTACCTCTACCTTTGTCATGGCGCTTGCAAACTCAATTTATGAAGAAAGCAGTGTACGATTAAATTGCTGTTCTGGTTCAGAATCCCTATGTTCTTTGGATAGATCGGCGTAAAATTGACACTATTTGGCCGTGCTGTGCACAGCAATTTATCGAAGTTATCAAAACTTTGAGCTTGTTTCCAAAAATTGCCTATGGGTTTTTCGGGATTTGTGCGCCTTTTTGGATTACAATGATAAAATCAAAAATTCCAAAAAACTCATGGTCCGTTTGGCATAAGCTTGGTTTGGCATGTAGCTGATTTTAGGAGTGTTTACCGGATAAGAGAGCACTGTATGTGAAGACTAACTCTACAAAATCTAAGAGCGCTGGGACAGTAACACAAGACCAGGGTGAAGCAAAGTATTTATGCATTCTATGTTCCGGTAACATCAACTTGTACAAGTTCATGAGGACGCTATACTGGTTTGACTTCTTAAACTCTAACGTTTATAGGAGCATTGTATGGTATAAAACTAGCCACCGTTGTCAAATCTGTAGAAATTTTGAGGTAGCCTACTCCGAAGTCAAGTCTTAGTGCAGATAAATTTTTGTTTTATATGTATTTTTATTTCTTATTAGCACTTTGGTTTCACAGTACTGTTGCCCTATCATACTGCATAGGAGTCAATGCATTTTGGCGTAATCTAGACTCCTGCTTCTATGATTCCAAGGATCTTTATGGCAATAAAGACTTGATTCCAGCCGTGAAAGCTTTTCAAGGACTTGATAAAATGATTAAAAATTTGTCGGAATTACCTGTTGATTATCGTGATTTTTATGCTAGACGCATTATTGAAGGATTGAAGGAGAAGTGTTTGAAATATTAATTAAATATTGTTGGCTGATTGTGACGGTGTCATTGAAAATATTGTGGCGTTGTCATTGAAAATAGAAATATATATAATATATAGGCTGTTTTCTTTTAGTTATTACTTATTTTTTAAGTTTGTAGTCATTATTTATTGGTAAACAACATTGTATAAAGGTCACAGAACAACTGATATTTCATGCAGCAGCAACCAAAAAATAGAAAATTGTAACACGTTTGCTTCTTGTAGTTAAGCTTACACCGTTCATTACTGTTTAATAAACCTATTAACAGCCACAATGAAACCAATTTTAGAAAAATGTGTTAGATGAAAATGAAAATATTAATAGCTAAGTATAGTATAAGGGCAGTCAAAATATTGCAACAAAAAGAAGCTCCCATAAGCATTCGATTGGTGTTGAAGGATAAAGGCTTGGTAAATTTAGAAGAAGCTAAGTTAGATATGGTAGGTATGGATGTTTTAGAATAGGGAAAAGTTCAGTTAGGGCCTTTTCGCGAATGGGTAGAGTGGAGTAGAGTAGAGTAGAGTAGAGTTAAAATTAACTATACCCTTTTCGCGAATGGATAGAGTTAATTTTAACTCTACTCTACCCATTCGCGAAAAGGCCCTTAGATTCGTCAATCGGATGCTTATCATAAAGAACAGTGTTAAAAAGAGGAGTAGTGATTTGCAAAGGTTTATTTACAGAACCTGTCAAACCAGGCGGAAACACGTGACCTGCTGGAGGTCACCGATGCTTGATCTTCCGAAAAAGTTTGAGGATAGCTGATCTGTGGTTTTCTATTCTTCCGTTGAGTTCGTAAGCAAATGTGAACGCAGAGAACAATGATCACGGTGACCATCACCACCAAACAGGTCATGAGAAATCCCAGGGCAATCTGATTCATGCAGACTAAATTATTTTCTGATTCCGGGATGAAGATGGTATCGAGGGGAGAATCTAAAAATGTAGAAGAGATTTGTTTAGATTTGTTATTTGTTAGAATAGCAGTAGTAGATACTGCAGCAGTAGTGTTTCGCAGAGCAAACGTTTCCTTATGTGAAACAGCTTTAAAGCTTTTGTCTGAGATTTCTTACTGTTTTTCAAGGCCTTTGTAGTCCTGTGGCTTTATCAGAAATAATTAGGCTAAGCTGAACATTATATACATCGAACTGAACAAGTTTACCTACATAGGTAGGCATTTCCTAGCACTTACTTCCAGCTTCATTTTTCAGCTCAGGCGGATCTTCAATATCAACGATGAGCACTGTTTCAGACGTAACGTCAACGATGTTCTCGTTGGCGTCGTCGTCCGTGCCAGCAGTAGTACTGGAGTCAGTAGTAGTAGTGGTAGTAGTAGAAGCAGTGGTGGTGCTGTTTGGCTTCGGTGTCGGTGGTACTATTTGGGCTCTGGACTGTCTTGATCTTGCTCCAAACTCAGCTGATTGTCTGCCGTAGACACTGTAATTTTCCGAGGCCGTTCCTTGATTGATGAAACTGACTCTTGTCAGGTTTCTAGGTACGATAGGCTTTTCTTCGATAGTTGCCGTGATCGGCCGTCCAGGCAGGAATGGAGCATTCTCCAGTCCCGGAAATATCTCTGGCGGCTCTGGCTTGGCACTTCGACTGCTGAATATTGGTCGTTTAATACTGGAACTGGGACTTTCAATTGGTCGCTGTCTGGTCGAGGTTTTATCGAACCCGGTTCGGTTTTCAATCGGGGCAAAGTCGGCCTGATTCGGTGGCGGTGCTTCGATTAGAGGTCGGCGAAGTGAATCCGGGTCTTCGATCTGAACCTGCTGAACCGTTCCCCGAAAAGTTGGCAGACGCTGGCCAGTGAGCTGCTCCTCCGCTTCGACTGGGATCCCGTCCTGTTCCTTCTGAATATTTCTTTCCTGATAGGGTATCCCGCCTCCACCTCCACCAACGCCAACACCAACTCCTCCGCTGCCGTAGCCAGTGTAGACGCCTGGCGTTTGCACAAAACCACTGCTAGGTCCATAGGATGCATAGGGCTGAACGCTAGGGAACCCACCGACACCTTGACTGGACCCAGGTTGGGGGCGATAGACGCCAGTTCCTTGAAATACCCCTTGAGAGGAACCGGAATAGCCACCTTGCTGAGAGGATCCAGAATAGACACCGGCCGAGTAGCCTGTCCCACCACTGACGACTCCTTGAGAGCCCTGCTGATAACCCCCCTGGCTGGAAGGTATTATGGGCTGACCTCCAATCACTCCTTGAGAAGAGCCGGGACTGGGATAGCCTGGATAAGGAACGTAGATGTCAGGCTGAGGTTCTCCAGTTCGGATGAAACCGTCGTTGGTGCCCAGAGGTCCGGGCTGTGGAGTTGCAGGACAGTTAGGAGGCTATAAATATTAAAGACATTGTCATAGTCAAACGGATAATTAGCTGTCTGCATGTTTTTAGCAATGTGGAAATTTTGCCTTATCTGCCAATAAGCAACTCATTTACTTCATTCTTATCGATTTAATAATGTATATATTGATGCGTGTTAAGGCTTATTGGTTAGATGAGATCAGGAAACGAATTTGTTAATGAAAGCGTTGTTTTTTGAACGGAATATCCATTTTGCAAAGATGTCGATGAGCATCTACCGTACAAAATACAAATAAGATGTCTGCTTCCTATTTATGCGATGTACGTATATATACGTAGGTGATGCGTCGATTAAGCGGAAACTATTGAATTGTCATGATATATAATTTAATTGATTTTACCAAGACTGTTCTATCTTGTACTCTTGATTTATTTCATTCATACCGTGATTCCAACACATTCATTTTCACGAATGCTGCAGACTTGGATTTGACATTGAAAGTAGAGATTTGCTCGATCCGGAAACTTATAAGCCCAGACCTCAACATATGCCAAATTTAAACCCTGATTGTAGTTTAAATTTCCTTGGATAACTGGCGTGAATACAGGACAGCTACAAAAGTTAACAACAATAACAACAACAACAATAACAACTATTGGTCGGATAAAATATGAAATAAATTCAGCCTCTGCTTTTTACTTGGGTTGACCGCCTTGTCAATGATACTAATCGGAAAGTAGTAGAGTCTGTGGGAAGTTTAGATTTTAAAGCTTTTAAGGATATAGGTATAAAAGTTTAGTAGACTATGATTCTATTATAGAAACGTTTAAGTAAACTATAGTGTATAATACGTACTACTTTACTTACCCTCTTGAGTCCAGGACGCGTACAGAGCTACCTTGTCCGTCGTTGACAAAACAGTTTTTCACAAGCATGCCAAAGTTGGCTAGAAATAGTAGCTTTACAAAAAAGCAAGGTACGTATTTCGTAGGCGTGCAAATTAATATTGACTATGTGTAATATCTAATGCTAACGCACCATCGCACCAAATTGAACCATATCGGTGAGGTTTCAGCCTAACACGGACGCTTAAGCTTGGTGTTTGCTAAGGCATATATTGTGTATTGCTTCTTGAAAAAACCAATAGTAATTTCGTTTTATTCGTTGGCAGCTTGTTATCTCTGTCCTCTATTTTCTTAAAGGCCGGTTCATGTTGTAACGGAGAAATAGAGAACCGGACCGACGGATAAACGTAAAACTTCTCGGTTTCCCCGGTTCATGCTTCAACCAAGAGTTAATAATAGCAAGAGTACGACACCGTACCCTTGCTTGTGTAATTGGCCTGTCATATGCTCGGAACATTAAGGCCGAAATCTCGGGGGGGGGGGTCACGGTTAACACAGTTAACCATGTGTTTATATGCGTTTGAACTAAAATGAATCTGATTGGCTAATCCCCTACCTTATGTCCAAATTACGTGTATAAGGTGACCCCCCCGAGATCTCGGGGGGGGGGGGGCTCAGCTTAACGTTGTTAAGCGTGTGTTTATATGCGTTTGAACTGAAATGCATTTGATTGGTTACTTAGCTATCATCGTAGCTCTCACCAGTGCATTTCAATAGCAGCAGCTAAGCAGCCAATCAAATGCATTTCAGTTCAAACACATATAAACACACGCTTAACAACGTTAAGCTGAGCCCCCCCCCCCGAGGTCTCGGGGGGTCACCGTAATTTGGACATAAGGTAGGGGATTAGCCAATCAGACTCAGTTTAGAGCAAACGCATATAAACACATGGTTAACTGTGTTAACCGTGACCCCCCACACCGAGATTTCGGCCTTAATGTGCCGAGCATCTGACAGTCCAATTACACTAGGAAGAGTCCCGTGTCATACTCTTCCTATCATCTACTCTTGCTTCAACGCAGCAACGGAGAAGCAGAAAACGGAAACAGAGCCTCTACGTGGTTGTTAACGTTTTGCTGATTGGCTCCAGGCAGGGCTAGGGTAGACCTGAACGACGGAAACGGCGAAGAGAAACTGTCGTATGGAGGAACAGATGAAATTGATGTTTATTAATTATTCGAATGTAAACGTATTATATACAGTTTATTTTTCAGAGCTAAAAGTTGTTGCTATATTTTTAATAATAAAGTTAGGACTTTGTTACCTGATATGTGCAAGAGCGAAATTTGGGAGGGGGTGAGCTGGCTGCTGAA
>JASAND010020128.1:0-38592 GCA_030248195.1 Trissonchulus latispiculum | reverse complement strand
GCGCTATATTATCCCCTTTTGTGCGGAGCATTTCTGTTACTTGTATATATAATATATATACATATATATAATTAGTTTAGATTAGAGTCACTAGAAATTGATGCTACCATAACTTTCCTTATCAATATTAACAATGAAACGTGGCGGCGGTGCGGCATTTCAAGATTCTATTCCGTCACGAAAGTCTCGGTTTTCAGACAGTCCTTTCAATTCGTCTTCCGGAGAAAATTGGTATATGAAATGATTTATATAATATCTACTGTTTATATATTGTTGCTTATAGCGAATGTGTATCCAAGAGTGTCTACAGACACAAATTTGTGTTATATATATACAATTTTGAGAATACTAAATTTTTTAAGATAGCCAGTTGGGCTTTTTCTAGGCGAAACAAGTGGGGTTGGGGAAGGGGGGATCCCCACTAATGGTTTAAAGTGGTCTAAAATTGCCAAAAATACACACACACAACACACACATTGCTATATATTGCATATATTGCTATACATGTTATATATTGCTATAACTATGCTACAAAGTGCTCAAAAATCGAGTTTGAGTATATGCCAAAATCAACGAGTTTTGACCAAACATCCTTGAAATTTGACATTTTCTGGGCACCTTGCAGGTCCGCACCCATGATTTTGAAAAGGAGTGGGGGGTCCAAGGTAAAATGCAACCTGGGGTCTGGGGGCTGCGCCCCCAGACGCTGAAAATTTTTGCATTTTTGCCCAAAAACAGTACATTGGACGTTAATTTCTTGCAAACAGTAAATTATCGCCCCGAAGGCGTGAAAAGTTTTTAAAAGTATCTGTTTTTGCCTTAAAAATAGCAAAAATTTTTCATTTTGTCATCCCAAAAAGGGGGGGAGGGTCTAGATCCCTTGAACCCCTCCTGGGTGCGGCCTTGCCTTATAGTGAGTGGGGGAAGCCCAAAAAGTGGGGGTGGGGCGCCAATAGGCGCCCTCCTCCCCACTAAGAAGCGCCTTCCAGCTAGAATGTTTTGTGTCCTGACACGAAAATTTGTGTCTGTAAATCATTCGTATACACTTTAAGAGGACTGTTCCATTAAATTAAACGGCTCTCCTCAATTTCGCAACCAATTCCTGAGTTTCAGTCATGAGGATGTATTATACGTAACGGAACTCGAAATTGCGTATTGAGAAATGGTCGCTGAAGCTGAATGGTAAATGGTAGGGATCGACCGGAACCGGAACTGGCTTTAAAAAACCGGAACCGGAACCGAAACCAGCTCTTTAACACTACAAAAATGGAAAATTTTTTCTGACATTTTGGACAATTGTTGTGCAATTTTTCGCTTTTTTGTAGCTACTAGAACATTGTATAAAGTTTGAATTGTATTTTATTATAGGGGAGCGCGAGAGCGCTCTCCTATGATATGGGTGTAAAAGGCTCAGTGCGGCCCTTGGAGACCCGTTCGAGCTCCGTGCCAGCTTAATGCTCAACCAAACGGGACAATTTTGGTATCGTTGGAATCTACACGACGAGTACCACAAGTCGCAAAAAGTTTTGGTCAAAATTTCCAACTTTGAAAATTTTCGCTTCCGGACAAGTTAGGTCCGTTTGTTTTTTTCCGTGTAAGTCACGCTTGGAAAAATGCAATTTTCTGTCGGAGTGTTAGAACGATCTGGGCATTTTCACCAGGTGAAGTTTGGTTTTTCTGAACATATATACCCCGAAAGTGAACCTTTTTCATATTTTTTCGTTGCCCGGCCCGGCCAGCCATCTGTACGGCCGGCCAAAAGTGGGCTTGGCGCTAAAATGGCCAATTTTTTGTCAAAGCTACAGGACTCAGGGAAGACGATAGAGAGACGTGGTTTGTTGCATAATGATCTACGGAAGGTTTATATGTCCTAACGAGGGCGATTTTTGATATCTGGCCAGGATCGTTCTGGCGGCCGGCCCAAAGTTGGTCCGGCCAAAGAGCCATTTTCGGAAAATTTCGAAAAAAATTTTAGCAAAAAATTTTGATCAAAATTTTCAACTTTAGAAATTTTCGCTTCTGAACAAGTTAGGTCCGTTTGTTTTTTTCGTATAAGTCACGCTTGGGGAAGCCGTTTTAGTCTAACTCACAAACTGAACGATATGGGCATTTTCAGCCGGTGAAGTTTGGTTTTTCTGAGAGTAGTATTTGTGTTAACGTGCCTTTTGGACAATTTTCCGCTGCCCGGCCCGGCCGGCCACCTGTGCGGCCGGCCAAAGGTGGCCTCACCGCTAAGATGGCCAAAAAAGGCCAATTCTGTGCCACGGGGCTCAGGGAACAAGCTAGAGAGACGCGGCTTATTGCATAAGAAACTTTGGGATGGGTAGCGTGTCGTAACGAGGGCGACTTTCGATACCTGTCCGGGATCGTTCAGGCGACCGGCCTAAAGTTGGTCCGGCCAAATAGCCATTTTGGGAAAACTTCTTTGGTCCGGCCAAATACGTAGCCATTTTGGGAAAACTTCTAAGTCCCAACTCCACAGAAAATAGTCTAAAATAGGCCTAAATATGCTGTTTTGGGCCATATAGTGGGACGCATATAAGGGTTATCGGGGTCGCTGAACACGATGAGCATAGTCGCAGCTCTGTGCGGTGCTGCTATCGTGCTGTACTATTATGCAGCAACCGTAGCACGCTGTCTGTAGACTTACTGTAAACGGCTAAACATATGAAACTTGGTGAAAATTATGTCTGTAGTAAGGGGGAACTGTAGCTATGTTAGTTGGTGCACTCTCTAGCTTCCACCGTGCTGTATGTGCTGCCCCAAACACAGCACCTTCGATAACAAGTTATTCATTCGTCACTGGTATTTGAAATTCGGCATACAGATAGTTTAGGACATGACAAACTATTATAGATACGTTTCGTATACTTATTACGATGTTACTATGTGGTTGCGCTGCAGTGGAGTGCTGCAGAAGTACAGCACGGCCTATAACTAACTACAGAAAACTTGCAATCGTCTGAAATTTTGTAGGTAGGTGCAGAATAATAGCATTGGAAATCATGCCGTACAATTCTCTTTTTTTGGCAGTGAAGTTTGCGCCTAATTGCGCTGCAGTAGAGTGCTGCTGAAGTACAGCACGGCCTATAACTAGCTACAGGTAAGTTGCAGTCCTCCGAAATTTTGCACACAAGTGCGGCAGAGCATAGCAAATCGTGCTGTATGAGTTTCCTTCACCTACAGTAAAGTTTCCATCTGGTTGCGCTGCAGTAGAGTGCTGCTGAAGTACAGCACGGCCTATAACTAGCTACAGGTAAGTTGCAATCGTCCGAAATTTAGTATACAAGTACGGAAGAGCACTGCAAATTGTGTTTTATGAGTTTCCTTCACTGACAGTAAAGTTTACATTTGGTTGCGCTGCAGTGGAGTGCTATATGCTATATACAGCAACTAAACCTATTGCAGCCATGGGTACTGGATGTTAGATTTCTGTCAACATAGAGAAAAGGGAAGAACTTGGAACTTTTCAAGCTTCATTGTTCTGTACTTTCGGTTGACGATTAATGATTGGCGGAATTTTTAAAGTTTCTTTCACACAGCTTTAACTTTTTTGCTTTTTACTGAGAACCTTAAAAATGAAATAGGACAAGAATAAAAATGCTCCGGTGGAGCATGAAAAATGCAATATGGGTGACATTAGGTTGTAAATGGACAGAGGACTAGGTTTTAAAACGTTAATATGGGAGGGGCAGGTTGTAAATGCCAGGAGGACTAGGTTAAAAGCGCACTAATATGGACCAGCTTCGCTGAACAACCCATATTCGCGGTCACTCATGCTCCACTCCACATGACATACGAGTAAGATCTACATTCTTCAGCTTTCAAAGCAAGCGGGACGATTTTGAAATATTAAAGCTTATTCCAAATAAACAATGCAGTTCTGGTAGAAAGGTGTTCAAGGTGTTTTTTCTGCACTGTCAGCGCAGAATCTTGTATTAAGTTGATGCGAAAGGCAGTTGACATTATGTACTTGTATTATTAAGTTGTTTCATATATAAGGAGCACGACTATATACATATACGTACTTGCAAGGTCATGCTACCGTCAGTACCGGAACCGGAACCGGAATTCCGGTCGATCCCTAGTAAATGGGTACCACTATTGTGGGAAGGTAACAGGAGTCTGTGTAGGGCCTAAAGCCTTGAAGGGCCGCCCCCCTTCCACGGATGTAGTCACCATTTGAAGTGACACTCCTGGCTCTACGGCTGTGTATCCGGGGATGAGCACCGGCACCCCTTGTCCCTGAAGCAGGGATGGAGATTCTCCAGGCGTCACCTTTACCTTACCTTTTTTCGTATAGCGGCTTCGTTATTATTTCTCAGCCACCTGTTCGTTTCCGCAAACGACTCTATTTTTGAACAAAAACCTTGTCTCCAACCGGGCGCGGATTCGTCTGCTTTCCTATTTTATTCTCTGCGAAATCTCTAATTTTTATTTTAGCGCAAGTGGAAGTAATAGCACACCTCTTGGTGGCATCGCAGCTATTACCTATCGAAACGATCCATTATCCTGCGCATCCTTCCAAGCTGCTAATAAGGTTTCCAATGCTTGGTTGCCTTCTCACCGCTTTTCGAACTCACCTAAGCCTGGAATTGGATCAGCAAGTCCTTGGATAAAGGTATACATAACAAGAAATAAAAATACTCTTTCTTTATAAAGAAAGTTATATACGTATATATATATGCATAATGTGATGGTGAGGTTAGAACATCAAGAGAGAACTGGATATATACTGCTTGATCGGTTCAATAAGATATTGACTAGGTTGGGGGCGAATTAAATGTGTGGATAACCGTATAAGGGGGGGCTACGAATTTCACTAAATTGTCGTTGTTGGAAAAGCTATCTAGTCTTTTGCCACATATATATAATAGTATTAGTTTTGGTTTGGAGGAGGAGTCGGTTGAGCACCTGCTGGCTGGGTGTCCAGCCACGGCTCCCCAGAGATGAGAAAGGAAGTCTTTGGATCAGAACAGGTGTTCGCCAGGGAGATGCTCCAGTCACCTGAGAAAGTCTTGGAGTTCCTGGATCGGGCCGGTCGATTTTGACCGGATCTTACGGATCATCTGAGATGCTGAAGCCGAAGGCTATTAGGCTGGGCTTATTCCAGGGAATTTTTCTTTGGGGGGCCCTCGGGGGGCGAGTCATTCTTGGGGGGGGGCAAAAATTTTTTAAAATTTTTCTAAAAACATGCTAAAAATAGCTCTAATTTTATGGTAATCGACTAAAAATGTCCGGCGAAGCCGGAAAATTTTTGAAAATTTGGCCTTCTATCTCAGCGATTTTTTCAGGGTAAAAGTTGGTACCAAAAGGGGCACCCACTTTTTTGGGGAGGAGGCGATTTTTGGGGGGGGAACGATTTTTGGGGGGGGGAAGTTCTGGCTTATTACTGGGGGGGGGGGGTGGGGCCCCCCCTCGGCAACCCCCCCCCCATTCGAGGTTCCCCCCCCCCCATAAAAGCCCCCCATAAATTTTTACCTCTCCCCATAAGCCAAAAAATTGCCAGATTTCACCTTTTCTACCCTAAATTTTCAAAAATTTTAACGAAATTTTCGCTAATTTAGCGTAAAAACAGCTAAAATTAGTCATTTTTTAGCGATTTTTGGCAATTTTTACACAAAAAAACGTAAAAATTTGCAAAATTTTTTCCAAAAATATGCCCCCCCACTTGTGGTGAGCCCCCCCATCGTTGGGGGGGGGCAACTTTGAGCCCCCCCATATCGCCCCCCCCCTTAAATTTTGGCATAAAAATAAGCCAGGGAAGGGTGTTTATGGGGGGGCCCCACCCCCAACCCCACTAGAATAAGCCAAGTTAGGTTTGGTGCAAAGTAGTTTAAAATTTGAAAGAATTCCACATAGCGATGCGTTCTGTGTAGCCTACGCAAGTTGGTGTGCTGTCGTCGGTCCGAAACTTGACATAGCACAAATAGAAACCCTGCTGTGCGCTGAACACTCTGTGCAGGGTATACATACATTCCTCAAAGTTTGCAGAGATAGTCCTGACCAGGGGCACACCCAGGATTTTGAAAAGGGGGGGTCGAGCCGGAAAAAATTTTTGCCTTCGCCTGACACGTTTACGCTGGGGGGGGGGGGGTGGCGGCGGCGAAGTTTTCAAGAAAGAGTTCGTTTTGGGAGCTTCAAAAATGACGAGATTTAGGTGTCGTCGCTAGCCGATGCAAGGGGTCTGGGGGGCGGAGCCCCCCAGAAGTTGAGAAAATTTTTGAAATTTTGAAAAAAGCCGTAATGGAAATCTTTAAAAAGATTTCAATAAAAGTTGAGAAATTCTGACATAATGGCAAAATTTGTATTGGAAAGCATGAAAAGATTTGAATAAAAAGCTCTGCGCGGCGCATTGTTAACATTTTAAATTGTTAAAATCGATATAGAATAGTGCCGCAGGCGCGGAAAATTAAAAAAAACATGACGTAGAAAAGCAGGCACTCACTTTTTTCAAATCGATATAGAAAAGTACCGCAGGCACGGAAATTCAGTAAAATGGAGATAAGAAAGCGCCGCAGGCGAGAAAAATTGAGGTAAAAAAGCGTCGCAGGTTCCAAAACGTTGTAAACGTGAATATATACATAATAGCGCCGCAGGCGAGAAAAATTTTTAAATTCAGTTAGAAAAGCGCCGCAGGCCCGAAAAATTTGAAAATTCAGTTAGAAATGCGCCGCAGGCAACAAAAATTATAAAAATCGAGCTCCGCATGCGCGAAAAATTTTCATAATTTTTAAATAGCTAATTTTAAATAAAATAGCTCAATTTTTGCTTTCTCCCCAAAAATTCGCGGGGGGTTGGACAAAAAGGGGGGGGGTCGGATCCCCCAACCCCCCCCCCCAGGGGGCGCCCATGGTCTCTTGACATATGTATTGTGCTTTTAAATCGTGTAAAGTAATTCTTAGATCAATGTATACGGTCAGCGGGGCTATTTTACCCGACGGGGTATAGTCAAGCGGGGAAAAACCCACGTTTCAGATTTTTGGCCAGAACTTTTTACTGGTTTGAGATATTGAAATACTGACGATTTTAACCATCGATGGGGGCTCACCCAAAACGGGGGGTCATATTTTTAGAAAGTTTTTCGAATTTTGGTTTTTTGTGTACAAACTGCTAAAAACGCTATAAATGACTAATTTCAGGTGTTTTTTAAGCTAAAATATCTAGTATATAATATCTAATAATAGTATATATCTAATATATATTTTTTGAAAATTTAGGGTAAAAATGGTAAAATTTTTCAATTTTTGGGGTTATGGGGGGAGGTTGGAATTTATGGGGAGGTCGCCGAATGGGGGGCGCCCCCCCCCACTAGGGATAAGCCAGAGGAGTGGCATATCGAAAAATAGAACCCTCCTTAGCAAGCTATAGTCTACCAAACTTAAACTGGACCTACAGAGTGAATTTTGTAGAGAGTTTATTATTCAAGCTAAGTATGACAATGTATATATAATATTTTCTGAAAGCTCACAAATCAGAGATTTCAAAAATTTTAAAAAGATTTCAAATTTTCAAATTTCAAATTTCATAAATTTTGAAAACTGTAGAAAAAGAAAATATAAACGAAAAGTAGTCGAGTTTGGTATCAAATGAAAGGTCTTGTTCAGGAGAACGCGAATATGTATCAATTAAGCGGGTTTGGGGCGGCACGTGGTTCCAGCGGGCCCATATTCCGAAAAATAAAAGTTGCTCCGATCGCTACAAACTTGGGCTCATTGCAGCTTTTGATCTGTACGCATGCGTAAGATAAGCTAATTTAAACGAACTTCCAAGGAACCGACACGGCGGCTTCTTTGAAGTTTGTTTAGATTAGCTTATCTTACGCATGCATGAAGATCCAAAGCTGCTATTTTCACGTAGTTGTGTATAATGATGAGACGCAAAATGTAGCACACTGGCTTGACTTGATTCAGCTCACCGCTTTTGCTAGCCTGGATTAAACCTTCCAAAAGTGCCCAAACAGCCCATTTTTGGGGTTTAAAGAGGGATAACTTTCGCAGACAGCATTTTTGAGTGATGACCCAATTATAACTTTTACTCAGCTGGATGAGAGCTTTCAAATGAGCCCACGTTTGTAGCGATCGGAGCTACTTTTATTTTTCGGGATATGGGCCCGCTGGAACCACGTGCCGCCCCAAACCGCTTAATTGATACATATTCGCGTTCTCCTGAACTAGACCTTTCATTTGATACCAAACTCGACTACTTTTCGTTTATTTTTTCTTTTCATACAGTTTTCAAAATTTATGAAATTTGAAAATTTGAAAATTTTTGAAATCTCTGATTTCTGAGCTTTCAGAAAATGTACATTGTCATACTTAGCTTGGATAATAAACTCTCCACAAAATTCACTCTTTTGGTCCAGTTTAAGTTTGCTAGACTATAGTTCAGTAGTAGTGGCAGCACACATAACCGTCTGCACCAGCTAACAACAACTAATGCCAAGTTGCATTACGAAGGTTGGGTTTCAAAATTAGACTCGACAATTTTAGTAATAATTAATAAAGCTGTGTAGGTAACTAAGTTTTTAACACTTGTTTAATTTAGAATTTGCATATAAACTGTCTGTTTTTGCTGTGTCTTTGTAGATTCATATATATATATTTAACAAAAACTGTTCTGTTCTAACTATATACTATTTGTTTGCTCCTGCCAGTTTTCTTTGCTAGTGGACCGATTGGTTGTCGAAGACCATATCCTTCATATTTTCATTTTTAAGTAGTATCACTGTACTCATTTGAGTGTTTTTGTTCTAGAAATTTGCTAATTCAGAGTTGGAACGCCGTAGTAAGGAGACATCCCTCTTTACATGCAGTCCTTGTGCCAAGACATTTGTGGAACAATCAAGTTATCTGGCTCATGTCAGCAGTCACGTCAAGGTAATTACTCCATTATTTTAAGGTTCGTTTATGCTTAATGTGTTTGCATATTTCTTGTTTGCTTAATAAGGCCATGGGTCAACTCCAGCAGTAAGGACTTCCAACTGTGGTGCGTGCGTTTAATACAGCTTGATATTTCTAGAGGTCGGTGGAAACAACCCGGAAGTGGTGGGGAAAACCAACTCTCCGTATGGGCGATGGGGATGCGATATTTGCATGCATTTTTGCAGGGCCCTACTATATTACAAAATTTGAACTATATCGGACCACCATTGTTTGACATTTTTAAAATTTGGGCATTAAGAACAATAAAATGAAGCGGAGTCAGGGTTATTAAGATAAAATCTAGAGCCCTTTCCGAATGTAGAGCATTTTGGCAGTTGTTCAAAATTTTCTACGTTTTAAAATGCGTTTTATGCGAATTTTTGAAAAATTGTGCGTCCTGGGAGTCCGCTCCCCCTACATTTTTAGGGTTTTGAAATATTGAAACGGCAAGCCCGAGGTAGAAATAAATATGCCTAACTAAACTATTTAAAAACGTTTCATTCAAAAATCGAAGGTTGGAGTTTTTACCGGCGCAGCGGTTTGTGGTGAATGGTTGAAGCCAAAGGAGGGGGGGCCATCGACAAAAATCTCAGTTCTTCACAGAACCCTTTTTGCTTTTTAAAATTTTTATAAGTTTGTTAAGCTGCAGTTGCATAGATTGCTGTATTATTGTAAGGTGTATTGTAGTGTCAAACTGCGGGATGTGATTTTGAAGCCAGCGGGAAAGTTGTGACGAAGCATTATGCCCAAGTGGTGAGTGAATGATTTTTCTTCGGACCGTGAGTGATGTATATATAATCACTTAACACATACGCATAATATGCGATATATATTATATATGCGATACATATTATGTCGATATATTAATATACTACCAAGAGTTTTTGTAATAAGAACAGAATGCCATTGAGCACTTCCTAATTATAGGGGAGCGCGAGAGCGCTCCCCTATAATATGGGTGTAAAAGGCTCAGTGCGGCCCTTGGAGACCCGTTCGAGCTCCGTGCCAGCTAAATACTCAACGAAACTGGACAATTTTGGTATCGTTGGAATCTACACGACGAGTACTACAAGTCGCAAAAAAAATTTATTACACATATCGAGTATATACTGAGATTATAACATATCGCCTTTTAGAAGTCTGCCTTTTTATACCGATATCGCCAAGTCCCTATACATTTTACACCAGTCGATATACATTCTATACACGAGTCTGCTTAATTGCATTTTATACCAAAGAGTCTGCATTTTATACGCCGGTCTGAAAGTCTGCACACTGAAGCCTGCATTTTGTAATTTTAGTAAGGTCTGCCTCTGCATTTTATAACTGGCCCAAACTAGGTCTTATCAAGAGGTTTTATGCATACGTATATATAATAGGAAATTTTTACATGGCCCCAGAAAATTTCTTCCACTACAAAATCTCTCATGAGTTTTTTACTGCCCCCAGGGCCTTTTTGGTTGTCCATATTTCTGCCAAAGATAAACCAATTTTCAAACATTTTCCGGATTCACTGGAGATTTTTCCGTAAAAATGTCTATTTTTAGCCTACGTCCAGACATGATTGAGAACGTTTTGCGTTTCACCATGCAAAATGTGCCAAAAATACTAATTTTCGGCTCATTTGCAAAAACGTTCCTCCCTCCCGAGGCACCCGGAAAGCTCTTCCGGAAAATCCGTGAGAATGTTATACTCAAATATAAATCATAAAAACGTTGATATCCAGAAACCATATTCAGCATTTTAAGACAAGCCGTTACAAATAAGCATACATCCAGTCATGGGCGCACCCAGGGGGGGGTTGGGGGTTCCGACCCCCCCCTTCTGTCCAACCCCCCCCCGGGAATTTTTGGGGAGAAAGCAAACATTGAGCTATTTTTAGTGCATATAATTAAAAATTATGAAAATTTTTAGCGCCTGCGGCGCTTTTCTATCTCGATTTTTATAATTTCTCTCGCCTGCGGCGCTTTTCTATCTCGGTTTGTCAAGTTTTTCTTACCTGCGGCGCTTTTCTATCTCGATTTTTATAATTTTTCTGGCCTGCGGCGCCTTTCTATCTCGATTTTTAAAATTCTTCTCCCCTGCGGCGCTTTTCTAACTGAATTTTCAAAATTTTTCGGGCCTGCGGCGCCTTTCTAACTGCATTTAAATATTTTTTCGAATGCGGCGCTAATGTTTAATAACTGTTACAACGTTTTGGCGCGTCCGGCGCTTTTTTACCTCAATTTTTCGCGCCTGCTTCGCTTTTCAATTTTTCTATTTCCATTTTACTGAATTTCCGCGCCTGCGGCACTATTCAATCTCGATTTTAACAAATTAAAATTTTAACAATGCGTCTGGCAGAGCTTTTTATTCAAATCTTTTCAAGCTTTCCAATACAAATTTTGCCATTATGTCAAAGAATTTCTCAACTTTTATTGAAATCTTTTTAAAGATTTTCATTACGGCTTTTTTCAAAATTTCAAAAATTGTGTCAACTTTTGACTAGTCGCCTTGCGACTAGTCTTAAATCTCGTCATTTTTGCTGCACCAAAAATGAACTCTGCTGAAAACTATGCCGCCGCCCCCACGCGTAAACATGTCAGGCGAAAGCAAAAAATTTTTCGGCCCGACCCCCCCCCCCTTCAAAATCCTGGGTGCGCCCCTGCATCCAGTCAAAATTGAGTAAATTTCACACCAACGTAGCAAAAAGGTTTTTTGAAAATGGTATATAGTCGTGCGTCTGGTTTAAACGTTTAAAGGTCAGACGGACATTACATCAAGATGGATGGCGCATGCTAATGTCAAAAAACTGAAATCCAAGTCAAGAACCCCTGAAAAGAAATCAGAAATCTCATAAAGTCTGAGTCTGAAAAAATGTTATAAAAAACTCACTGTGTCTTACCTCTACTTTCCTTGGTAGTCTTATCCCTGAGGACACTGAGCTGATAGATGGCCCCGTTCTTCTCAAAGAGGGCTTGCAGGTCCTCCTCAGTCATGGCCTTCGGGACCTGACCCACAAACATTCTAATGGTATCCGGATCCGGCTCGCCTTCCCGAGGCGGAGTTTCGGACCTGTGGGTGGAGTCGGAAATCAGCTGGGGGTGGAAATGACGAGGCGGAGGAGGGGGAGGACTGGGGGATCGGGATCCAAAACCACCAGGATCCTCTTCCACTCCTCCATTGAGCAGAACCACAGAGCCATCCGAACGATTCCCGGGCAAATCCTGGAGATCAGCCCCGCCCAGGGCCGGCATAGGGGGCCAACAGCCAAGTAAGGCTGGTTTACAGTTACCATTGTGGTTATTGTTCGGATTATGACTACTGCTACTGCTGCTGCTGTTCGTTAGTGTGTCGAAACCAATTAAATCTTTCATGTCGACTGGTTATGTATTTAAGCAAATAAAATAAATAACGAACACTAAATATCACTATTTAATGATTGTGTACGCAGCGCAGCAATTTGTTCGATATACATCACTAAAATAAATAGCAAACTATATAGATCCAGCCGTACACAGTCGTAGCTTTTATGTGCCCGACTCCCGACCCCCCGCCATTTTTCCCGACATTGAGGAATTCCTAACGCCGACCCGTCGCATTTCCTGGCAAGGCGTACCAAGATTTCCCGGTTATGAAGCAGCATCTGAACGTGATTTTCAGTGTGGAAAGTGTAACCGGGAAAGATTACTAAACATGTGGAATAAAGGTCAAAAACTGTTGAATCAATTTTGAAAAACCTGGATATGCGAATACTTGACATTGATTCGAGAAAGAAGTACAACTAAGCAGAAAGTCAGAAATGCCAGTGACATCATAGCAAAACCAGGTGTGATTGTGCTAGTTAAAGAAAATCTACCCAGATGTCGATGGAGACTTGGCAAAATTGAGGAACATCACGTTAGTAAAGATGGTCAAGCTCGTTCGGCTACAATTTTGATTCACGGAGGAAAGAAGTTTATGGAGACCACCCTAATCGGACAGCGCCTACCAAACGCAGGCGTCTTCAACGGGAACATAGTCTTTCCCGAGAGTTGTGCACGGCGCAATATCATTATTAATAAAGAAAGAATATTGACTTGAAATGTGTAAAGATATGATCCATTACTGAAAATAGTTGTAAACAAGAATTGGAACTATCTGGTTACATCGAATGAGTTTTGTCTGTTTTTTGACCTAGCTGTAAATAAGCTGATTATTGTGTTTTTTATTAAATTAGAATAAGGTGGCGTTAAATGTCTCTTAAAGTCTTACTTTAGTCGTCGTATAGTAGATCATGTGTTAGACGTTACTATATATTCAATTAATTTTATAATTTCCGGTTTCACCATCTCTTACTTTTTTTAAATCTAACTAATATTGATGAAAACAGAAGTGAATAATCGTTCGCTATAACTTATCTGGAATTGCATTCATTGTCACAACTTATTATGAAGGAATAAAATATGTTGTCCAAATATAGAGAAATTTGGATTTGCAATCCTTAAATGTATCTAAATTTTAGTGGTTATTATTGTTCTTGGACCAATTTCCGTGTCAAAGACACCGAAAATCGAGCAACTTTGAAGATATATATATGTATATATATATATATATCCAGGTAAAAAGTTTCTTAGATTATATATACGAGCATCGGTAGGATTGGGTGACGGCAGACTGGACAGCCAGCAGCTTTGCTAAAAATCACGAATACTCTTAACGGAATTTTACAAAAAATTCTTGAAAATGTATGGGCAATCTTGCTTGATTATCAACTTGGTCTGGTGGGTGCAATTTTATACAAAATCGACAGAAAAAAATAAACTTGAAGCCGAAACATGAAACATTTTCAAGTTTTGAGTAGGATGATTGCCGAATATCCCGATAATCGATATCCGTTAGCTTAAAATAGGCAGATATCCAGATATGAAACAATATCCGGTACCATTAGCTAGAGTTGTTTTAGCAGGCAATTACGGTTTCAGTTTCAGCTTTAGTCGGCGATTCAAAATAATTTCAATTTCGGTTGGTGGACGAAAATTGTTTCAGTCGACAACGCAAAATGGTTTCAGTTCTAGATTCAGTAGGAGCTTAAGCTTCAGTTTGAATTTATTCAATAAGATTTCAGTTTCTCACAGTTTCAGTTTCAGTGGCTGAAACATACTACCATCTGTTAAGCACTTTTCAGCACATCCTGCATGTTAGGAATCAAAAAGGCGAAACTGTAGCTGTAGCTGTAAGCTATAACAAACTGCACTCAGAACCATACATGTGTTTGGGGGGGGTTTACCCCCCCCCAGACCTGGAGCCTCCTGAAAAATCCGGTTTTCCGGCCGCCGGCTCACCCCACCCCAGAACTTCCCCTCCTGCACATGTCTGCTCAGAACTGTTAGTCTTCAGCAGTAGACTATAGGAATGTATGCGTCTCTAACTAGAAGATATAAAATATCACCCAAAACATCGTTCACCTTTCTTCCGTTACCGGTTTTGGGTGGTACTCACTCACACACACCCTTCGTCAGACGGATCCGGTCCCTTCTGCGCCGCAAAATTTCAGGAAATGGGAAGGTCGGGGACAAAGTTATTGATTGGGAGGCTGGGAGGGACCGCGATGTAAATGTCTTCACAATTTGGGGATAAAGTCCTGTCCTGGGGGGTGTGAAGGGACTGTGGCACAAATGTTCGGGGGCTTTACATTTACATTTACATCGCGGTCCCTCCCAGCCTTCCAATCAATAACGTTGTCCCCGATCTTCCTATTTCCTGAAATTTTGCGGCGCAGAAGGGACAGGATCCGTCTGACGAAGGGTGTGAAAACCACCCGAAACCGGTAACGGAAGAAAGGTGAATCATGTTATGGGTATCCAGGTTTTGGACTGATATTTTATTGATTCCTTTGTATCCCTTGTGGATCCGTGAATTAGCGGCTGTTCTATCGATTGTCTTTACTAACTAAAGGCTAGTGGAATCCTATATTAAAATATTGGTTCAGGCAAGTTGGTTCAGTACATCAATGTTGATGCATGAAGTAATTTTTATGCTTTTGAAACAATTGTCAAAAGTCAAGATTCAAAATCAAAGATTTTATTATTTCAATATAAAAGCAGATTTAGTCCCAAGTAATCCCACCATCACATATGGGACGAAATCTGAATCCCATCGCATCCCATCTCATTCGATCCGATCCCATCCCATTCTTCAACACTGGTTTACAAAGTTTGTTTAGCAACAAAATTTTAACTTCCGCGCAACAAAGCGCATTAGAATTTTATCCCGCGCAACAAAATTTTTACGCCCGCGCAACAAAATTTTTACGCCCGCGTAACGAAGGACTTTACAATTTTATCCCACACAACCAAATTTTTACCCCGCGCAACAAAAGTTTCACCCCCGCGCAACAAAGCGCATCAAAATTTTATCCCGTGGAACAAAATGTCTCAAAATGTCTTGGTTAATAGTGCGAGCCCCTACATAATGTGGGTGTAAAAGCGTCTGTGCGGCCCCTGGACGGAGACCGTGTTGGCCTGGTGCCAGCTAATTAGAGGTCCGGGGGGCGTAAAAGGTTACCATCGTAAAGTACTCGAGTAGTACTACAAGTATCACCATACTTTCGGTCGAATTCGAAACTTTGAATTTTTGCACTAGGCGATCGTTACCGTTACTGTTTTTTCTCCGGAAATGGCCCTTTTTGGAAGTGCATTTTACGGCTAAGCGTTTGAACGATGTAGGTATTTGCCCAATGCTACTATTATATGTTGGTAGTCAGTATTCCCCGCATGCAACCTTTTTAATCATTTTGGCACCTGGCCAATTTTGTTTCTATGACAAGGTCTCAAAGTCGGATTTTCGCTATTTTGGCACGAATTTTGGTCACAACTTTCTAGAACTGTGGACCCGGAGAGGTCCAGTGTCTTTTGTTGGACAGTCAAGTCATTAAAACGGACGTTTTCGGCTTTTGGTGGAACCCTTACATGGTAAATCTAAATAAATTAGAATTTAAAACTGCAGAAGCTGTTTGGGATCTGCTTATTGATAGGCACGACATTTCAGCTCGTGGTTAAAGCAACATGTGCTTCAGCGTTTTATAGGAACTTCTGTTCCAATACCTATCCTATATACATATATATATATACATATATATACATATATAAATATCTAAGACCCTTTCTGACTTTTGTGTCTAAAATTGTCAGCGTTTTATATGTATATGTATGTTTTATATGTATGTTTATAATGTGTTTCAGTGTTTTATATATATATAAGACCCTTTCTGACTTTTGTGTCTAAAATTAACATAGATTTTTGCCAGCTTATTGCTTGCTATTATTATTATTATTATTGCTGTGCTGTTTTGCTCTCTGTTTAGCCGGACTCTGACGTGGACGTTGACGACTCTTGGATCGCGATTTCTGACGCGGCGACCCCTGGAAATGATGATTTTGCAGGGACTGACGTTCGACTTGTCGAAGTTGACGCCGACGCTGACGCAGCTCGTGAAGACAGCGCTCAATGTTTGGATGGGGATGGAGATTTATGGCGATTGGCTGAAAAGCAGATGAAAGCTGAAAAATCAAACAAATAAAGATTTATGCGAATAAAGCCTTCAATATATAAATAAATAGCAATATATAGGCAAAATAAATATATAAATATAAATGATTCTAGGAAACATTTTTCTATTGTATAACATAGACATTTCAAACTTTATGCAAAGTTTTGTAATTGTATTTCGATAATCGATTTCATCTACAAGTATTACAGCAAAATTCTTTAGGTGAAGGGTGACTAAGATTGCAAAGCGAGCAAGACCCCAAAATGGGCAATATTCCTCTGTAAACTTATTAATTGTTATAGACAGATAAAGTTATCTAACAATCCTTAAATATGTTACTATGCTGTAGCGATTTTGTAATCGTTCTTTTGTGAGATTGGCCTACTGCTTAAAGCAGAAAGCCAGTTGTTACTTTAAGGTGCTGGTTTCCTGTTTTTACTCCTACGCCTTTAATCCTTTACGCAAAGGGCTAAAACTTACGAAATAACCTATTTCCGTGCTCTTTAATATTTTAGGACCAGTCCCGTATTTTTAGGCCAAAAGATAAGAAAGTTTTGGTTTTTGGCCTTAAGCTCCCAGTAGGTAGACAAGACACGAGATTGGTTGGTATGGCTGGAAGAAGGACTCGAAAATGAACATTTTTGCTGTTACAACCTTTGAGCTATCTCCAGTGGTTAAGTCAGTATAAGCAAAAAACTGTTTTTAAGGTCAAAAAATGGCCATTTTCGAGGAAATCAGTTTTTTCAAAATTACTGTCACATGTTAAGGACAAAATTGGCTTAGTTATGCTCAATCGATACATCGTCCAAATGCACATATTATGAATGCCTATTAGCCGGACTTTGTTGCTTTCAGCTAGAGATTTGGCCGAAAAACCATTTTGGCAAAACTGCGATTATTTTGTTTCGAACATCGCTTTCTCAAATCTACTCGACGGCTTCCGGAGATTTTCGGCAGAATCGAAATTCGCACTTCTGCGGAGGGACGTTTTTCTTGGTTTGGGCTAAAGCATATTGAGTAGCAAGAAAACTCAATGCGAAGTTGCGAAATTTCGTGTTACTGTGCATTTGGCCGATTTTCTCGACCGTTAAGATCTGCTGAGCCAAATCCAAAAAACGTCCCTCGGCCCATATGTCCTTCATATCGTGGCACAAAAAGAACTTTTGGCCGATTCTTCAGTTTTGAGAAATCGATGTTCAAAAACTTTTGGTCTATATTCATTCTGTTAGATGTCAGCATATCAGAAAATTTCTGCTACTTCTTTTGCTAATTTTGCCAGTTCTATAAGCTCATGTGAATGTACAAATAATAAGCTTTAAAACGATGTATAAAGCTCTTTGCAACTCCCAAAATTGCGAAAGTTATAGCGTTTCAAAAAAAACACCACAAAAGCACTGCACAAAAGGATACCACCACCTTAAGCCAGTTCATGTTTTTGCTATACAAAAGTACAGCAGCCTAAACGTATAACGCTATTTAACTGCAAAAATATGTAGTCTGCGTTTCCAGCTCTGCCAAATGTTTGGGCGAAAAACTACTTACTGGATAGTTTCTTTCTATAAAGTAGTTTTTAGGTTCAATTCCATGGGCAGGATTTTCGGACCTCAACTGTCGCTTGTTTTCCTTCAGGCCCACATAGTTGACAACAGCATATTCCAGAAGGGCCAGGAATACAAAGGCTGTACAGGTACCAGTCCAGATATCAATGGCCTTTATGTAGGAGACTGGAGGTAGATTGGCGTTGACACCTAAAAATGAGCAAAAAAAGCTAAAATTGATTCTAAACTTTGGAAGCTAAACTTTATAGATGAAAAAATAAAGAAGTTCAAATCTTAATTAAGTTTGAGTTGCTGGCTTTTCTTCTATACCTGAAAAAGTAAAATTACAGAAGATAGTTACATAGCTTAGGCTAAGGCGTTAAAATGGTGATCATACAACAGTGAATCTTTGTAAGTTTACGCTTTCAGTAAACTGCTAAATCTTTGACAACAAAATTGTCCCTTCCAATCCAAGCACAAGCATGGTATCGTGTCTTCGGCATTCTATTAACGTCTACGTCTAGGTTAACATCGAAACACTGTCACAAACAGCAAAAATTTTAGTTTATACTCTGAGCTTGTGCGGTCATGGCCAGAAAGGTCATCGCGAGGAGGGGGACGCGCGCCGACGCGCTGCGCCAGTCGATCCAGAAGGAGATCATGGAAGTGGCCACCAGAAAGCAAGACGGAATGTAGCACTGGAGCAGAAAGTAGGATAGCAGACGTTTGAGGTGAAAGTTCAACTGGATACTGCTTCGGTTACCTAAAACAACCAAAGAAATAAGAAAACAAATAGGTAAAATTTTACAATATATATTTTGACATTTTGCATGCATAAAAGAGATTGCCAACTTTACTAACCATTTGTCAAAGTTTCATTGGTGGTTTTGGCTAAAGTGAATATGGACAGACTGTGGTCTTTTCCTAGCTTAATGTCAAGATGGTTCCAGAAATACTGCATTTCATGGAGGAGATGTGAATCTAAAATAGACAGAAAAATAGATGCGGTGGGTTAGAAGGCACTTCCCTTTAATCAATCCTTTAACCGTAGCGTTGTAAAAGGTAATTATTTATAAGCATTGTGATTGTACATTAATATTTTTAATATAATTTTTAATTTAATACTTGGTTTGGTTATATCATTTCAAAAAGTATAAAGTAGGAGTTAATAATTCTAGCTTAACTCCAAACTGACTTCTCCTTCCTTAACTCTTTCATGAAATGAATAAAATTTAGTTCGTTAACTTCTTTTTAGGTTCCCATTATTCATGGATTGGTAGCGCTTACAGCTTCCAATAATCAGGGAGCAGACTTCATGATCATGCGGATACAGCAGGAGATGCATGGGACACGAGAATACAACGGTCATCCTAGACAATAACAAAAATGCCATGCGCAAAAAATAATTAAAGGCAACAAAAATAAAAACCTTAAACCTATTTTTCGATAACCTGCTCAAAAAAGCTTCTCAGAAAGACCCAGGGAGTATGGACTTGTGGAGTCTATCGATTTAAATCAAATTATTATTGAGTCAGATCATTGAGTCAAAAATCAAAGTTTAGTATAGCTTCAGCTACCTTTACTAGGATGGAAAGATTCTGGATAGTTTGTATATATTCTATTACCATTACTGAAGTTTTACTTTAGGGCGACTGATACCCGGATTCTGTATCTGGCTGGATGGAACTCAATTTAAATAAACAATAAACTTGAAAAAATTGGCTGTTCCGCCTGGTATAAGGTATGATGAAGGTATAAGCTTTCCTATTGCTGGGACGGCCTTGACAAAAACACTAATATTAACCTTTTACTGTAGGTCAATTGACCTTCTTGTGTGACCATCAAAAATTGATTAGGTCGATCAATATTATGCTCAAAAGCCTCTCGTTCCGTCGATATGAAGGTGTCGGGGATCCAGACTCTGGAAACCTGTTCCGGAGCCAAGAACACCTTCTCCAAATGAAAACCATTCAACGAGTGACTGGAAATGTAGCGTACCCTTCGGTCACCTATCTGAAGTTGGCTCTATTTCGTGAACAAACGTGAACAAATGCATATAGCTTGTTTATGTTTGTTCATGATTGTTCCATGGCAAGATTATTGTTCGTTCATGTGTTGATTAAAAGTTTCTGAAAACTTCGGTTGCGGCGCTAGCTTCATGCTGGCCCCCCCACAACTAAGAAAAATTGAAAAAAATTTTGCTATCACTTAGAAGCTTCTGTTTGTTCAACCAGGGTGCATTTGTTCAAGCTTTGATCAACGAGATTATTTAACACTCAATTATTCCAATTCCTATCTTTCGCAAGATAATGGCTTTTTGCCCAAATCGGTCCAGCCAGCCGCTTGGGGTGGGGTTGGGGTTACAACTACGACAGCATAGGTGTACCTGCTGGCTAGATGTGTTAGGGGAGGGCCCCCACCGAAATGACAAATTTTGGCGACCCCCCCCCCCCCCGATTTTCGGATTTTCGCTACCCCCCCCCTGATTTTTGGCCAAAATTGGCATAAAATCGGAGGTACCCCCACCTTCCGTCGGAACCCCCCCCCCCCCAGATTTTTTGCCCAGCCACACCTATGCCTGCTGGGGGGGGGGGGGTAATGGAAAAGTGCCGACCCCACCCTCGAAATCTTGGAGGCAGACCCACCCCCCAAATGGCCAAATCCCAGACCCCACCCTCAAAAAAAATTTTTTAAAATTTTGCATCAAAAATTAGTAAAAATTGAAAATGTGTTTGCAAAAATTCGATGTTTTTTCGACTAAATGAGCAAAAATGATGAAATATTGTTGATTTTTGATTCTAAATTTTTGACCGAAACACTCTACCCTCCCCCCCCCCCACCTCGATTTTTTCTGACCCCACGACCCCACCCCAACACAAACTGTATTAGATCCTCCCACCCCCTCCCCCAACGTTTTCTCAAGGTGTACACCTATGCACGGTGATATTTATAGTTTTGGGGGGGAGGGGGGTGTTCCCCCAAAATTGTCTACCGACTGTATGCCCCCAGATTTTTTAGTTACCCTTCCCCAACGTCTGGGCTACCCCCCCCGCCCCCAGAAATCGAACCTCAGACATTTCGAAAATGTTTACCAAAAAGTGCAAAATTCTCTGTAATTTGGCCCTTTTTTAATGTTTCGCACCGTAGTTTTAAAGAGATTTAAGCCAAAATTTGAGAAAATTTTCAAAAAATGACATCGGTTTCGGGGTTTCGGGGGGGGGGGGGTAGCCGAACGTTGGGGAAGGGTAAGTAAAATCTGGGGGGATACAGTCGGTAGACAATTTTTGGGGGAACACCCCCCTCCCCCCTACAAACTATAAACCTATCCTGCCGTGCATAGGTGTACCTTGAGAAAACGTTGGGGGAGGGGGTGGGGTCAGCCGGTTTGTGTTGGGGTGGGGTCGTGGGGTCCAGAAAAAATCGAATTGGGGGGGGGGGGGGGCGGGTAAAAAATTGTTTCGGTCAAAAATTTAGAATTAAAAAATCAACAATATTTCATCATTTTTGCTCATTTAGTCGAAAAAACATGAATTTTTTGCAAACACATTTTCGAATTTTTTACTAATTTTGATGCAAAATTTTAAAAATTTTGAGGGTGGGGTCTGGGATTTGGCCATTTGGGGGTGGGGTCTGCCTCCAAGATTTCGAGGGTGGGGTCGGCACTTTTCCATTACCCCCCCCCCCCCCAGCAGGCATAGGTGTGGCTGGGCAAAAAATCTGGGGGGGGGGGGGGGGTGCGACGGGAGGGGGGGGGACCACCGATTTTATGCCATTTTTGGCCAAAAATCTGGGGGGGGGGGTAGCGAAAATCCGAAAATCGGGGGGGGGGGTCGCCAAAATTTGTCATTTTGGTGGGGGGCCCTCCCCCCCCTAACACATCTATGCCAGCAGGTACACCTATGCTGTCGTAGTTGTAACCCCAACCCCACCCCAAGCGGCTGGCTGGACCGATTTGGGCAAAAAGCCATTATCTTGCCAGAAAATAGGAATTGGAATAATTGAATGTTAAATAATCTCGTTGATCAAAGCTTGAACAAATGCACACCCTGGTTGAACAAACAGAAGCTTCTAAGTGATAGCAAAATTTTCAATTTTCTTAGTTGTGGGGGGGCCAGCATGAAGCTAGCGCCGCAACCGAAGTTTTCAAGAAACTTTTAATCAACACATGAACGAACAATAATCTTGCCGTGAACAATCATGAACAAACATAAACAAGCTATATGCATTTGTTCACGTTTGTTCACGAAATGGGGGGGCCAACTTCAGATAGGTGACCGAAGGGTACGCTACATTTCCAGTCACTCGTTGAATGGTTTTCATTTGGAGAAGGTGTTCTTGGCTCCGGATCAGGTTTCCAGAGTCTGGATCCCCGACACCTTCATATCGACGGAACGAGAGGCTTTTGAGCATAATATTGATCGACCTAATCAATTTTTGATGGTCACACAACAAGGTCAATTGACCTACAGTAAAAGGTTAATATTAGTGTTTTTGTCAAGGCCGTCCCAGCAATAGGAAAGCTTATGCCTTCATCAAAGTAGAAAAGTTCATGTTGGCATTTTTATCTTGCCCGGCGGAACAGCCAATTTTTTCAAGTTTATTTAAATTTTAAAGTTCCGTCCAGCCAGATACAGAATCCGGGTATCAGTCGCCCTAAAGTAAAACTTCAGTAATGGTAATAGAATATATACAAACTATCCAGAAGCTTTCCATCCTATTAAAGGTAGCTGAAGCTATACTAAACTTTGATTTTTGACTCAATGATTTGACTCAATAATAATTTGATTTAAATCGATAGACTCCACAAGTCCATACTCCCTGGGTCTTTCTGAGAAGCTTTTTTGAGCAGCTTACCGAGAAATAGGTTTAAGGTATTTGTTTTTGTTGCCTGTAATTATTTTTTTGCGCATGCGGGCATTTTCGTTATTGTTTAGGATGACCGTCGTATTCTCGTGCCCCATGCATCTCCTGCTGTATCCGCATGATCATCAAGTCTGCTCACTGATTATTGGAAGCTGTAAGTAACCAATCCAGAAATAATGGGAATCTAAAAGAAAAGGAGTCAACAAGTTAAATTTTATTCATTTCATGAAAGAGTTAAAGAAGGAGAAGTCAGGTTTGGAGTTAAGCCAGAATTGTTAACTCCACCCCGTCCTACTTTATTCTTTCATGAAATGAAAGAATCTAGTATTAAATTAAAAATTATATTAAAAATACAATTGTACAATGCGCCCCCTTATAAATAATTACCTTTTACAACGCTACCGTTAAAGGATTGATTAATGGGAAGTGCCTTCTAACCCACCGCATCTATTTTTCTGTCTATTTTAGATTCACATCTCCTCCATGAAATGCAGTATTTCTGGAACCATCTGGACATTAAGCTAGGAAAAGACCACAGCCTGTCCATATTCACTTTGTCCAAAACCACCAATGAAACTTTGACAAATGGTTAGTAAAGTTGGCAATCTCTTTTATGCATGCAAAATGTCAAAATATATATTGTAAAATTTTACCTATTTGTTTTCTTATTTCTTTGGTTGTTTTAGGTAACCGAAGCAGTATCCAGTTGAACTTTCACCTCAAACGTCTGCTATCCTACTTTCTGCTCCAGTGCTACATTCCGTCTTGCTTTCTGGTGGCCACTTCCATGATCTCCTTCTGGATCGACTGGCGCAGCGCGTCGGCGCGCGTCCCCCTCCTCGCGATGACCTTTCTGGCCATGACCGCACAAGCTCAGAGTATAAACTAAAATTTTTGCTCTTTGTAACAGTGTTTCGATGTTAACCTAGACGTAGACGCTAATAGAATGCCGAAGACACGATACCATGCTTGCGCTTGGATTGGAAGGGACAATTTTGTTGTCAAAGATTTAGCAGTTTACTGAAAGCGTAAATTTACAAAACTTTACCGTTTCATGATCACCATTTTAACGCCTAAGCCTAGGCTGTGCAACTATCTTTTGTTATTTTACTTTTTGAGGTATAGAAGAAAAGCCAGCAACTCAAACATAATAAAGATTTAAACTTTTTTAATTTTACCATCTATAAATTTTAACTTCCAAAGCTTACTATCAATTTTAGCTTTTTTGCTCATTTTTAGGTGTCAACACCAATCTGCCTCCAGTCTCCTACATAAAAGCTATTGATATCTGGACTGGTGCCTGTACAGCCTTTGTATTCCTGGCCCTTCTGGAATATGCTGTTGTCAACTATGTGGGCCTGAAGGAAAACAAGCGACAGTTGAGGTCCGAAAATCCTGCCCATGGAATTGAACCTAAAAACTACTTTATAGAAAGAAACTATCCAATAAGTAGTTTTTCGCCCAAACATTTGGCAGAGCTGGAAACGCAGACTACATATTTTTGCAATTAAATAGCGTTATACGTTTAGGCTGCTGTACTTTTGTATAGCAAAAACATGAACTGGCTTAAAGTAACAACTGGCTTTCTGCTTTAAGGTGGTGATTCCCTTTGGTCACATAAATTTTGCACCACTATTACTCCTTCATTACTCAGAGTTAAGAAGCCATTTTTATATCAAAATGTAGCTTGGCATTTTCTCTTTTTAACTTTAGTTTTTGAGTGCTGCAGAAGCAAAGCATGGCAGCATGCGAACTGTGGAGGAACAATGAATGATCTGTTTTTCTTCTGTGTAAACTGCGCCAAAACTTTGAATGTGTGAGCTACGTTGGCCCTTTTGAAACGTACGAACATGTTTTTTTCTTAAGGTGGTGATTCCCTTTGGTCACATAAAGTTTGCACCGTTATTACTCATTCATTACTTGGAGTTAAGAAGCCATTTTTATATCAAATGTAGCTTGACATTTTCTCTTTTTAATGCATGCCACGAAACTAATGTTACTTTTCTAAATTATTTCAAACACATTTTAGAAGAAGTATAATTTTCCAAAATTTTTGCAGACTCAAGTAAATTTTTTTCGAGAGACATCGGTTATATCATTCGATACCTCCATCAAATAGCTGGGGACGAGTTTTTTATTTATTGTGAAATAGCCCTTCGTTATAGAGAAATAAGCTGAAATGTGTGCGGAACCTGTATTTTGCCCACTTTTCCAAATTTGTCAAGCGATTACTTTAGCTAGAAAGCAGCAATCGGGACAACTAAAAATCGTCCCTGGGTATATTTCTGCAGAACACATTTGTTCAGTAGCAGCCCTCCAGCTTGCATGGTGAATGCTCCACAATCTTTGAAAGAAAATTGGTCGTGTTTTTGCAAAATCTACATTTTTTATGATAGCAGCCTACAGGATAGCAGTTGGAAGACGATCATGCGTCGGATAATTTGCCCCTGTGAGACCTTCATATCGACGCCCTTAGTTTGATTTTACGGCTTGTGTATTTCAAGAAATGTTGGATTATTTGATTTCTGCAAAAATGACAAGTTTTTGACACCAAAATAAGAAAATCGGCTATATCTCACGGTAGAGAAAAGCTAGAAACTTGCTTTAAAAAGCAAAAATGTGAAGCTCAATGAGATCTTTCGAATGAATATAGTCATAACTGCATAGCTGCTACCAAACGTTCAGAAATTGGGAAAAACCACTCTGACCGGAAATCTCGAGTTTTTGAATCGGGATTGCACGGAGGGTGTTAGAACGCTAAAAGAACTTATTTCGGAAAGTTTCATCAAATTTCCTCTTGATTTACGCCGCCAAATAAGAATATGTGCCCAAAAGGAATCACAACCTTAAGCAGTAGGCCAGTCTCACAAAAGAACGATTACAAAATCGCTACAGCATAGTAACATATTTAAGGATTGTTAGATAACTTTATCTGTCTATAACAAATAATAAGTTTACAAAGGAATATTGCCCATTTTGGGGTCTTGCTCGCTTTGCAATCTTAGTCACCCTTCACCTAAAGAATTTTGCTGTAATACTTGTAGATGAAATCGATTATCGAAATACAATTACAAAACTTTGCATAAAGTTTGAAATGTGTATGTTATACAATAGAAAAATGTTTCCTAGAATCATTTATATTTATATATTTATTTTGCCTATATATTGCTATTTATTTATATATTGAAGGCTTTATTCGCATAAATCTTTATTTGTTTGATTTTTCAGCTTTCATCTGCTTTTCAGCCAATCGCCATAAATCTCCATCCCCATCCAAACATTGAGCGCTGTCTTCACGAGCTGCGTCAGCGTCGGCGTCAACTTCGACAAGTCGAACGTCAGTCCCTTCAAAATCATCATTTCCAGGGGTCGCCGCGTCAGAAATCGCGATCCAAGAGTCGTCAACGTCCACGTCAGAGTCCGGCTAAACAGAGAGCAAAACAGCACAGCAATAATAATAATAATAGCAAGCAATAAGCTGGCAAAAATCTATGTTAATTTTAGACACAAAAGTCAGAAAGGGTCTTATATATATATAAAATACTGAAGCACATTATAAACATACATATAAAACATACATATACATATAAAACGCTGACAATTTTAGACACAAAAGTCAGAAAGGGGCTTAGATATTTATATATGTATATATATATATAGGATAGGTATTGGAACAGAAGTTCCTATAAAACGCTGAAGCACATGTTGCTTTAACCACGAGCTGAAATGTCGTGCCTATCAATAAGCAGATCCCAAACAGCTTCTGCAGTTTTAAATTCTAATTTATATAGATTTACCATGTAAGGGTTCCACCAAAAGCCGAAAAACGTCCGCTTTAATGACTTGACTGTCCAACAAAAGACACTGGACCTCTCCGGGTGCTACACAGTTCTAGAAAGTTGTGACCAAAATTCGTGCCAAAATAGCGAAAATCCTACTTTGAGACCTTGGCATAGAGACAAAATTGGCCAGGTGCCAAAATGATTAAAAAGGTTGCATGCTGGGAATACTGACTACCAACATATAATAGTAGCATTGGGCAAATACCTACATCGTTCAAACGCTTAGCCGTAAAATGCACTTCCAAAAAGGGCCATTTCCAGAGAAAAAACAGTAACGGTAACGATCGCCTAGTGCAAAAATTCAAAGTTTCGAATTCGACCGAAAGTATGGTGATACTTGTAGTACTACTCGAGTACTTTACGATGGTAACCTTTTACGCCCCCGGACCTCTAATTAGCTGGCACCAGGCCAACACGGTCTCCGTCCAGGGGCCGCACAGACGCCTTTACACCCACATTATGTAGGGGCTCGCACTATTAACCAAGACATTTTGAGACATTTTGTTCCACGGGATAAAATTTTGATGCGCTTTGTTGCGAGGGGGTAAACATTTTGTTCCACGGGATAAAATCTTGCTGTGCTTTGTTGCGCGGGGTAAAAGGTTTTTGCACGGAATTAAAATCTGGATATGATTTGTTGCGCGGGGGTGAAACTTTTGTTGCGCGGGGTAAAAATTTGGTTGCGTGGGATAAAATTGTAATGTCCTTCGTTACGCGGGCGTAAAAATTTTGTTGCGCGGGCGTAAAAATTTTGTTGCGCGGGATAAAATTCTAATGCGCTTTGTTGCGCGGAAGTTAAAATTTTGTTGCTAAACAAACTTTGTAAACCAGTGTTGAAGAATGGGATGGGATCGCATCGAATGAGATGGGATGGGATGGGATTCAGATTTCGGCCCATATGTGATGGTGGGATTACTTGGGACTAAATCTGCTTTTATATTGAAATAATAAAATCTTTGATTTTGAATCTTGACTTTTGACATTTGTTTCAAAAGCATAAAAATTACTTCATGCATCAACATTGATGTACTGAACCAACTTGCCTGAACCAATATTTTAATATAGGATTCCACTAGCCTTTAGTTAGTAAAGACAATCGATAGAACAGCCGCTAATTCACGGATCCACAAGGGATACAAAGGAATCGATAAAATATCAGTCCAAAACGTGGATACCCATAACATGATTCACCTTTCTTCCGTTACCGGTTTCGGGTGGTTTTCACACCCTTCGTCAGACGGATCCTGTCCCTTCTGCGCCGCAAAATTTCAGGAAATAGGAAGATCGGGGACAACGTTATTGATTGGAAGGCTGGGAGGGACCGCGATGTAAATGCAAATGTAAAGCCCCCGAACATTTGTGCCACAGTCCCTCCAAACCCCCCAGGACAGGACTTTATCCCCAAATTGTGAAGACATTTACATCGCGGTCCCTCCCAGCCTCCCAATCAATAACTTTGTCCCCGACCTTCCCATTTCCTGATATTTTGCGGCGCAGAAGGGACCGGATCCGTCTGACGAAGGGTGTGTGTGAGTGAGTACCACCCAAAACCGGTAACGGAAGAAAGGTGAACGATGTTTTGGGTGATATTTTATATCTTCTAGTTAGAGACGTATACACTCCTATAGTCTACTGCTGAAGACTAACAGTTCTGAGCAGACATGTGCAGGAGGGGAAGTTCTGGGGTGGGGTGAGCCGGCGGCCGGAAAACCGGATTTTTCAGGAGGCTCCAGGTCTGGGGGGGGGGTAAACCCCCCCCCCCCAACACATGTATGGTTCTGAGTGCAGTTTGTTATAGCTTACAGCTACAGCTACAGTTTCGCCTTTTTTGATTCCTAACATGCAGGATGTGCTGAAAAGTGCTTAAGAGATGGTAGTATGTTTCAGCCACTGAAACTGAAACTGTAAGAAACTGAAATCTTATTGAATAAATTCAAACTGAAGCTTAAGCTTCTACTGAATCTAGAACTGAAACCATTTTGCGTTGTCGACTGAAACAATTTTCGTCCACCAACCGAAATTGAAATTATTTTGAATCGCCGACTAAAGCTGAAACTGAAACCGTAATTGCCTGCTAAAACAACTCTAGCTAATGGTACCGGATATTGTTTCATATCTGGATATCTGCCTATTTTAAGCTAACGGATATCGGGATATTCGGCAATCATCCTACTCAAAACTTAAAAAATGTTTCATGTTTCGGCTTCAAGTTTATTTTTCTGCCGATTTTGTATAAAATTGCAATCACCAGACCAAGCTGATAATCAAGCAAGATTGCCCATACATTTTCAAGAATTTTTTGTAAAATTCCGTTAAGAGTAGCTATTCGTGATTTTTAGCAAAGCTGCTGGCTGCTGGCTGTACAGTCTGCCGTCACCCAATCCTACCGATGCTCTTATATATAATCTAAGAAACTTTTTACCTGAATATATATATATATATATATATATCTATATATATACATATATATACCTTCAAAGTTGCTCGATTTTCGGTGTCTTTGACACGGATTTTGGTCCAAGAACAATAATAACCACTAAAATTTAGATACATTTAAGGATTCGGGAACATTAATTGTTACCGATCTAGTACACGGATGTGCCATATTAAACAGTGGCAGGTCTTTGTTGTTTCGGTTCAAAAATGTCGGTTATAATTCTGAACACATGTATTTGCAAATCCGAATTTCTCTATATTTGGACAATATATTTTATTCCTTCATAATAAGTTATGACAATGAATTCAATTCCAGATAAGTTATAGCGAACGATTATTCACTTCTGTTTTCATCAATATTAGTTAAATTTAAAAAAAGTAAGAGATGGTGAAACCGAAAATTATAAAATTAATTGAATATATAGTAACGTCTAACACATGATCTACTATGCGACGACTAAAGTAAGACATTAAGAGACATTTAACGCCACCTTATTCTAATTTAATAAAAAACACAATAATCAGCTTATTTACAGCTAGGTCAAAAAACAGACAAAACTCATTCGATGTAACCAGATTGTTCCAATTCTTGTTTACAACTATTTTCAGTAATGGATCATATCTTTACACATTTCAAGTCAATATTCTTTCTTTATTAATACTGATATTGCGCCGTGCACAACTCTCAGGAAAGACAATGTTCCCGTTGAAGATGCCTGCGTTTGGTAGGCGCTGTCCGATTAGGGTGGTCTCCATAAACTTCTTTCCTCCGTGAATCAAAATTGTAGCCGAACGAGCTTGACCATCTTTACTAACGTGATGTTCCTCAATTTTGCCAAGTCTCCATCGACATCTGGGTAGATTTTCTTTAACTAGCACAATCACACCTGGTTTTGCTATGATGTCACTGGCAGTTCTGACTTTCTGCTTAGTTGTACTTCTTTCTCGAATCAATGTCAAGTATTCGCTTATCCAGGTTTTTCAAAATTGATTCAACAGTTTTTGACCTTTATTCCACATGTTTAGTAATCTTTCCCGGTTACACTTTCCACGCTGAAAATCACGTTCAGATGCTGCTTCATAACCGGGAAATCTTGGTACGCCTTGCCAGGAAATGCGACGGGTCGGCGTTAGGAATTCCTCAATGTCGGGAAAAATGGCGGGGGGTCGGGAGTCGGGCACATAAAAGCTACGACTGTGTACGGCTGGATATATATAGTTTGCTATTTATTTTAGTGATATATATCGAACAAATTTCTGCGCTGCGTACACAATTATTAAATAGTGATATTTAGTGTTCGTTATTTATTTTATTTGCTTAAATACATAACCAGTCGACATCAAAGATTTAATTGGTTTCGACACACTAACGAACAGCAGCAGCAGTAGCAGTAGTCATAATCCGAACAATAACCACAATGGTAACTGTAAACAGCCTTACTTGGCTGTTGGCCCCCTATGCCGGCCCTGGGCGGGGCTGATCTCCAGGATTTGCCCGGGAATCGTTCGGATGGCTCTGTGGTTCTGCTCAATGGAGGAGTGGAAGAGGATCCTGGTGGGTTTGGATCCCGACCCCCCAGTCCTCCCCCTCCTCCGCCTCGTCATTTCCACCCCCAGCTGATTCCCGACTCCACCCACAGGTCCGAAACTCCGCCTCGGGAAGGCGAGCCGGATCCGGATACCATTAACATGTTTGTGGGTCAGGTCCCGAAGGCCATGACTGAGGAGGACCTGCAAGCCCTCTTTGAGAAGTACGGGGCCATCTATCAGCTCAGTGTCCTCAGGGATAAGACTACCAATGAAAGTAGAGGTAAGACACAGTGAGTTTTTTATGACATTTTTTCAGACTCAGACTTTATGAGATTTCTGATTTCTTTTCAGGGGTTCTTGACTTGGATTTCAGTTTTTTGCCATTAGCATGCGCCATCCATCTTGATCTAATGTCCGTCTGACCTTTAAACGTTTAAACCAGACGCACGACTATATACCATTTTCAAAAAACCTTTTTGCTACGTTGGTGTGAAATTTACTCAATTTTGACTGGATGCAGGGGCGCACCCAGGATTTTGAAAGGGGGGTCGGGCCGAATAATTTTTTGCTTTCGCCTGACATGTTTACGCGTGGGGGGCGGCGGCATAGTTTTCAGCAGAGTTCATTTTTGGTGCAGCAAAAATGACGAGATTTAAGACTAGTCGCAAGGCGACTAGTCAAAAGTTGACACAATTTTTGAAATTTTGAAAAAAGCCGTAATGAAAATCTTTGACATAATTGCAAAATTTGTATTGGAAAGCTTGAAACGATTTGAATAAAAAGCTCTGCCAGGCGCATTGTTAAAATTTTAATTTGTTAAAATCGAGATTGAATAGTGCCGCAGGCGCGGAAATTCAGTAAAATGGAAATAGAAAAATTGAAAAGCGAAGCAGGCGCGAAAAATTGAGGTAAAAAAGCGCCGGACGCGCCAAAACGTTGTAACAGTTATTAAACATTAGCGCCGCATTCGAAAAAAATATTTAAATGCAGTTAGAAAGGCGCCGCAGGCCCGAAAAATTTTGAAAATTCAGTTAGAAAAGCGCCGCAGGGGAGAAGAATTTTAAAAATCGAGATAGAAAACGCCGCAGGCGAGAAAAATTATAAAAATCGAGATAGAAAAGCGCCGCAGGTAAGAAAAACTTGAGATACCGAGATAGAAATGCGCCGCAGGCGAGAGAAATTATAAAAATCGAGATAGAAAAGCGCCGCAGGCGCTAAAAATTTTCATAATTTTTAATTATATGCACTAAAAATAGCTCAATTTTTGCTTTCTCCCCAAAAATTCCCGGGGGGGGGTTGGACAAAAGGGGGGGGTCGGAACCCCCAACCCCCCCCCCCTGGGTGCGCCCATGACTTGACCAGGATGTATGCTTATTTGTAACGGCTTGTCTTAAAATGCTGAATATGATTTCTGGATATCAACGTTTTTATGATTTATATTTGAGTATAACATTCTCACGGATTTTCCGGAAGAGCTTTCCGGGTGCCTCGGGAGGGAGGAACGTTTTTGCAAATGAGCCGAAAATTAGTATTTTTGGCACATTTTGCATGGTGAAACGCAAAACGTTCTCAATCATGTCTGGACGTAGGCTAAAAATAGACATTTTTACGGAAAAATCTCCAGTGAATCCGGAAAATGTTTGAAAATTGGTTTATCTTTGGCAGAAATATGGACAACCAAAAAGGCCCTGGGGTAGTAAAAAACTCATGAGAGATTTTGTAGTGGAAGAAATTTTCTGGGGCCATGTAAAAATTTCCTATTATATATACGTATGCATAAAACCTCTTGATAAGACCTAGTTTGGGCCAGCTATAAAATGCAGATGCAGACCTTACTAAAATTACAAAATGCAGACTTCAGTGTGCAGACTTTCAGACCGGCGTATAAAATGCAGACTCTTTGGTATAAAATGCAAAGGAGTCGGCAATTAAGCAGACTCGTGTATAGAATGTATATCGACTGGTGTAAAATGTATAGGGACTTGGCGATATCGGTATAAAAAGGCAGACTTCTAAAAAGCGATATGTCATAATCTCAGTATATACTCGATATGTTTTGACCATACCCATGCTCTATATCTCTGCCAAATGTTGATGTGCAGAAGGGCGCGTTTTTTAGATCCGCTGCTCTGTAGTCTTACCCTAAAAACATTCTGCCGGCAAAGTTGCATATTTCTCTACTGACGCATACACTGTCTCAAACAGAGTTATAATTTCTGCATCAGGAGGTGGCAGATTTAACAGGGGCGTACCTTCATGCTAATATAACAGTAGTCATACTACGTAGTTGTCGCAAACAGTTAGAGTTTTACCTGATCAATCATGAAAAGCAACAACTTGAAGTATTCTGAATTTAAATAAAAAAGTTGAATTTAATAACAGGTTTTGAGAATATTTTAAAAACTTGAAAAGGTTTACTTTCAATTGTGAAATGTTTGTAAGAATGTGTTTTACCTAACGCATAGTCGCTTTATAACCTAATTTCTTGTTTAATTCGTAAAATTTCATGCTCAAGGGAGTACCTCCACGTGCCGAAACCTGTTTGGATCGTCGAGATCTTTCAACCGATCTTTGTCCCGTACCAGTTGATGTAAGGAAACATACCTTGAGTCAATCGGTTTTGGAACCATGCTTTAAAATCGTGGTAAACTATAGGTGCTTTCGGTATGAGAATACGTTTTTAGCTGTTTTGATAGGAAATATACATATCGATTCCGGGTTTCCAGGAATCAAGCCACAGTTGGTGTTAACAATGTAGCAAGCAATATTTAAATTATATTCTTCCAGAAGAATAAAAACTTTTCTGTCCACAGAAAATACCTAAAAGTATTCCTGTAATTAAACATCCTGTAATTAAACAGCTTATAAACTACCATAAACTTCTGCAAATAACTATCAGTTAGCTTTGATACATTAGTTGTTAGTTAACTAGCACATACTTTAATTTGTGATTAGGAGTTTTTTAAATTTTAATTTATTTCGACACTACTATAGGTATAGTACGTACAGGAGAAAGCGGTAGCCGGGACATATTGTGTGGCCTGGACCGTGGGAACGGCGGCCAACTGAGCAGCATAGGCAGCCGCAGCGGCATGAGAATTGGCTGAAAGGGAAACGGCAGGGTGGCTGGTCTGAGCGGGCGCTGCGGTAGGTAGACCACCCGCAGTCGGACCCGCCCCAGGCTGATACACTGGAAGACCTCCCTTCTCCAGGGCTGTACGCTTGATTGTCGCCTGCGGAAGACCCTACAAATAGCACACGCATAGCAAATATATAACAAGACTTAATTTGCATATTGTCAATACACACGAGTATGCCACTAATGCATACCCACACTGAGTCCGAACAAACACTGGACTCTGCTCTCTAACGCGTGCCATCATCGCGCAACTATCGACGGGATTATAAAAATCGACGGTGAATGTTTTAGTTGTTTCGGAGTTTCAGAATGCAAGAGTGCAATTTGCGAGAAGGAGGTTTTTCGCAGGTCAGCCGTTAGCGATCAGAGCATAGTTTCGCTTCGATCAGTTAAGGGCGGTATACTTTAGTGGCATCTGCTGGGAATATACTCTTGGTGGCACGCAACCACACTGTCGCTGCAGCACCAGTGCTTCAGACGTGCGCAGACTTTGACAGGGCCAGTATAAAATGCCGACGCAGACGCAGACGCAGACCAGCAGACTAGGGTATAAAAAGCAGACGCAGACCGTACTAAAAGTATAAAATGCAAACCTTGCAGACTTGCAGACTAGGGTATAAAAAGCAGACTGGGGTATAAAATGCAGACTTTTGAGCAGACTTACTTATCCTGATATAAAATGCAGGCCAGTCAGCAATTAAAGCAGGCTCTGGTATAAAATGTAGTACGTATAAGTTTTGCAGATTTTGGTGTAAAATATGCAGTATGGTCGGTAATACGCAGACGCCGGAAAAAAATTTACCCAAAGTGCAAGTTGTTGGTCCGGTGATTTTTAGCAGTATATAATGTTTCTAATGAAGCTCACATAAATTTAAGGAAATTTGAACCGGAAGTCAACTCAACGGGGCAAATAAGGATTTTTTGCAAAATGAACCATACAATCAACAAAAAGATAGGAAGAAGCAAAAATAAAGCATCCGGAACCAAAAGAAAATAGAAAACAAAGAAAAAAGAAATAAAGAAAAGACGATAGCACAAACCACAGCATACCAGGTTAACCGTAGTAGCACTTGAAGGCACAACAACGGTAGCAGTAGCAGCAGTAGCAGCAGCAGCAGCAGGGTTACGCAACCAGTTGCCCGCAATTGGCGAGGTTGGCCCCAGCGCAAAGGCCGGCACGCCCAGCAGGGAAGCGGCCTGCTGTTCGGCCGCAGTGCGGAGCAGCCAGGCCCGCAGTAGGTGCCACGGTGGATGAAAATGGTGACAGGCCGCACCTTCTATTCTTCTATTCTATTCTCATACTTTTTATGCGGAAATTGCGACAATGATAACTTTTAGGCAAGAAATGTATTTAATTTTGCATAAAATCAATCATTTGAGAGATTCCTTTCATGCGATTCGTCCGCACTCTTAACAAAGAGTGGCTTACGCGGACGAATCGAGGACATCCCATTCCAGGCTGATAAGGACCTAATACGGGGTCCCCGTGACCCTAGATCCCGTGATCCGAACCTCGTTTGCAAATTTGCTATTTTGGACCTAAACCTAAATTACCTACACAATCATGCATTCACGGACTTCCAGACATGTCATAATCTCAGTATATACTCGATATGTTTTGACCATACCCATGCTCTATATCTCTGCCAAATGTTGATGTGCAGAAGGGCGCGTTTTTTAGATCCGCTGCTCTGTAGTCTTACCCTAAAAATATTCTGCCGGCAAAGTTGCATATTTCTCTACTGACGCATACACTGTCTCAAACAGAGTTATAATTTCTGCATCAGGAGGTGGCAGATTTAACAGGGGCGTACCTTCATGCTAATATAACAGTAGTCATACTACGTAGTTGTCGCAAACAGTTAGAGTTTTACCTGATCAATCATGAAAAGCAACAACTTGAAGTATTCTGAATTTAAATAAAAAAGTTGAATTTAATAACAGGTTTTGAGAATATTTTAAAAACTTGAAAAGGTTTACATTCAATTGTGAAATGTTTGTAAGAATGTGTTTTACCTAACGCATAGTCGCTTTATTACCTAATTTCTTGTTTAATTCGTAAAATTTTATGCTCAAGGGAGTACCTCCACGTGCAGAAACCTGTTTGGATCGTCGAGATTTTCAACCGATCTTTGTCCCGTACCAGTTGATGTAAGAAAACATACCTTGAGTCAATCGGTTTTGGAACCATGCTTTCAAATCGTGGTAAACTATAGGTGCTTTCGGTATGAGAATACGTTTTTAGCTGTTTTGATAGGAAATATACATATCGATTCCGGGTTTCCAGGAATCAAGCCTTACTAGTTGGTGTTAACAATGTAGCAAGCAATAGTTAAATTATATTCTTCCAGAAGAATAAAAACTTTTCTGTCCACAGAAAATACCTAAAAGTATTCCTGTAATTAAACATCCTGTAATTAAACAGCTTATAAACTACCATAAACTTCTGCAAATAACTATCAGTTAGCTTTGATACATTAGTTGTTAGTTAACTAGCACATACTTTAATTTGTGATTAGGAGTTTTTTAAATTTTAATTTATTTCGACACTACTATAGGTATAGTACGTACAGGAGAAAGCGGTAGCCGGGACATATTGTGTGGCCTGGACCGTGGGAACGGCGGCCAACTGAGCAGCATAGACAGCCGCAGCGGCATGAGAAGTGGCTGAAAGGGAAACGGCAGGGTGGCTGGTCTGAGCGGGCGCTGCCGTAGGTAGACCACCCGCAGTCGGACCCGCCCCAGGCTGATACACTGGAAGACCTCCCTTCACCAGGGCTGAACGCTTGATTGTCGCCTGCGGAAGACCCTGCAAATAGCACACGCATAGCAAATATATAACAAAACTTAATTTGCATATTGTCAATACACAAGAGTATGCCACTAATGCATTCCCACACTGAGTCCGAACAAACACTGGACTCTGCTCTCTAACGCGTGCCAGCATCGCGCAACTATCGACGGGATTATAAAAATCGACGGTGAATGTTTTAGTTGTTTCGGAGTTTCAGAATGCAAGAGTGCAATTTGCGAGAAGGAGGTTTTTCGCAGGTCAGCCGTTAGCGATCAGAGCATAGTTTCGCTTCGATCAGTTAAGGGCGGTATACTTTAGTGGCATCTGCTGGGAATATACTCTTGGTGGCACGCAACCACACTGTCGCTGCAGCACCAGTGCTTCAGACGTGCGCAGACTTTGACAGGGCCAGTATAAAATGCCGACGCAGACGCAGACGCAGACCAGCAGACTAGGGTATAAAAAGCAGACGCAGACCGTACTAAAAGTATAAAATGCAAACCTTGCAGACTTGCAGACTAGGGTATAAAAAGCAGACTGGGGTATAAAATGCAGACTTTTGAGCAGACTTACTTATCCTGATATAAAATGCAGGCCAGTCAGCAATTAAAGCAGGCTCTGGTATAAAATGTAGTACGTATAAGTTTTGCAGATTTTGGTGTAAAATATGCAGTATGGTCGGTAATACGCAGACGCCGGAAAAAATTTACCCAAAGTGCAAGTTGTTGGTCCGGTGATTTTTAGCAGTATATAATGTTTCTAATGAAGCTCACATAAATTTAAGGAAATTTGAACCGGAAGTCAACTCAACGGGGCAAAAAAGGATTTTTTGTAAAATGAACCATACAATCAACCCAAAGATAGGAAGAAGCAAAAATAAAGCATCCGGAACCAAAAGAAAATAGAAAACAAAGAAAAAAGAAATAAAGAAAAGACGATAGCACAAACCACAGCATACCAGGTTAACCGTAGTAGCACTTGAAGGCACAACAACGGTAGCAGTAGCAGCAGTAGCAGCAGCAGCAGGGTTACGCAACCAGTTGCCCGCAATTGGCGAGGTCGGGCCCAGCGCAAACGCCGGCACGCCCAGCAGGGAAGCGGCCTGCTGTTCGGCCGCAGTGCTAAGCAGCCAGGCCCGCAGTAGGTGCCACGATGAAAATGGTAACAGGCCGTACCTTCTATTCTTCTATTCTATTCTCATACTTTTTATGCGGAAATTGCGACAATGATAACTTTTAGGCAAGAAATGTATTTAATTTTGCATAAAATCAATCATTTGAGAGATTCCTTTCATGCGATTCGTCCGCACTCTTAACAAAGAGTGGCTTACGCGGACGAATCGAGGATATCCCGTTCCAGGCTGATAAGGACCTAATACGGGGTCCCCGTGACCCTAGATCCCGTGATCCGAACCTCGTTTGCAAATTTGCTATTTTGGACCTAAACCTAAATTACCTACACAATCATGCATTCACGGACTTCCAGACATGCACACAAGACTTACCTACTAAAACTACGTTACCTACTATTATTTTCCTGCGTACAACGTGAATCTTAGTATAGCTTTGGTGTTTCATGCATACCATGCGCACAGTCTGTTATCATGCATTCAGACCGTCACAGTTCCCAACTATTATCGTTAATATTACCATATAGACAGTGACATTTACACATATCTGGGACAGACTAATACTTAACTACGTAATCTTATTTCCTAGCTTGCAGCATTTACACAAACACCTGAACTACTAAGTAATAAATATTTATGCTGCACTTATGCAACATTTAGACTAGAACACACTCATGTCAGCTTCAAACGCAATTGTGTACACAAACAACAGTTACTCCTTATTCCTGTAATGAACTGAGTACAATTTCTGTTACCAAGAGTGCATAATCTAGTGTGTTTAATTGCACTGTACTATAGAAGATGAGTAAGCGAAAGGGATTTTCATTGCATAGCAACTCTTCGACCAGGGATTGGATCCACCGCTGATCGTTGCAGCGTGGTTATTT